>PVJX010007418.1:0-71219 GCA_004027295.1 Dolichotis patagonum | reverse complement strand
AGATGGATGACCATATTGTTGTTTTTGTCAGATCATGGAGCAGAACTGTTAACAGTCTCACTGTTTGAATGTCTACTTTACATGCTTTAACTTTGTAATTTAAACAACTATTTCCAAGAAGTCAGTATGTAATTAGTCAAGTAATAATTTCTTAGGTTTTATTGTTGTACTTTTCCTTTTTTCCTTGGAATACTGTATGTTTGCTACGCTTTATTCTGTTTTATTTTGTTTTGTTTTTTCCTCTTTAAATAAAATTATTAAAAAAAAAGAAATATTTTCCTATCATAACCAGATTCTAGGTGGGAAAGAAAGCGGTTGCCTTTGTCTGTGGTGCATTGCTGTGGCTACCTCAGGCTGGGTAATTTATTTGCAAAAGAACTGAACTTCTCACACACATGGAGGATTGAAGTCCAAGTCCATGGTGCCGGTTGGTTTGGTGCTTGGCGAAGGCCCAGCTTCTGCTCCCAAGGCTTGGTTGGAGTATGGCACCCTCCAGAAACAAGGTCACTCTTCCTCCTCCCTCAGTAGAGGGCAGACAGCTGGTCTACCTGTGTCATTTTAGCCCCGCATAGCCCATTTCCCAGGGCTACTTCTTAGCACTGCTGCCCTGCGGGCCAAGCTCCAGCCGGATTTAAGGAGGGGACCTTAGAACCGTGGTCTCGGCTCCACATTTTCAGGCCGATGTCCACTGGGTCTGCCAGGATCTGGAGTCTTCAGAGAGAGAATGGATTCTCTCCACTTCACTGAAAGAGGATCCAGCTAGCAGTGCACACGGAAGCAGCGGTGTGAAAACTTTTATTTTTAAGCCATAAAATACTCTGTGTATCCTTAAACTGAAGATGTTGTATCCCATACACCAGTTCTCTTGTTGCCACTTGCAGAACTGAAATGAAAGCGTCTTCCGATGGATTATCCTTTGCTCTGACCTGCTACCCTGGACACTGCTCTCCACGTCCTCTTCTCTGCCCCGCTACTCTGGACACCCTCTTCTCTGCCCTCTGCTCGTCATGTCCCTCCTGTAATTTATTCTTGGCAAAATCCAGGTCATCATACTTTGCCTTGAATTTACAGCTTGCTGAGGAGCTGATGTGGGAGGGACACTGTGTGAAGTATGATATAAAGTACAGAAGTGCAGTGAATATTTAAATTTAAGGTATTTATTGCTGCATTAAAAGAAACATTGCCACACATTGCCTTCAAAATACTCCTCCCCTCTTTGAACACACTTATCCCATTGTCCATGCTACTTTGTGCAGCAGCTCTGGAGTCCTCTTTCCTGAGGGTCTTTAGTTGTACTGTCCTAGCTGCCTTGATGTCCCAAGTCAGTTCAAAACATGTCCCTTTCATGGTCATTGTGACTTTGGGGATGAGCAGAGGTCACACGGCGGCAGGTCCCTTGGTTAAGGTGGATGAGGACACAGCGTGGTGTTTTTATGAGCTGCCTTGGCATTGGATGGTTGGGCAGCAGCTTTCTTTGCATTTGTGATCCCACCTAGTGAAGACACTCAGGAAAGAGGACTCCAGAGCTGCTGCAGAAAGCAGCAAGGACCACGGGATGAGTGTGTTGGAGGTGAGTGTGAGAATTTTAAGGACTCATGGCCATAGGTCTCTTACAGTGATACATTTTTTAATTTAAATGCTCTCCGTGGTTTTGGATCATCTGTAGCTCTGTGAGACTGCAGCCTCCCAAAGGAAGGAAACAGCTGCGATGCAGGGGCCTTGGCCAGGTGGCCTGGACAGTGGCACCCTCACCCTCCTTCCGTGTTCTCCTGCTACAGCTTCCTCCTTCCGGGCTCCCCCCTGCCCACTGCAGAGTTTGTGCATCGAACCAGAGCCTCTTTCTTCCTCTGGATGTTTTTGTCTTTACAAAGCTGCTGTGCCCAGGACACGGGTGAGTCAGCCCCGCCCTGAGCTGGCAGGCGGAGCTGAGTGAGCTCCTGATAGTCCAGAGCTGGTGACGAGGTGACCTTGTCACTGTGTGCCAGTCACCAGGAGAGTCACACGAGCCACGCACCCACACAGAGACGTGAAGACGCCATGAGAGAACAGCCAGCCTGGTGTGAGCGTGCAACAGGCGAGGGAGACAGACCGAGGCTCAACCTCGCCAGCCGTTTGCAGATAGCGCTCCTCGCTGGGGCCCTCTCCAGGGATGTGTGCGTGTGGAAAGCGCCCTTCCTGCTGTTCCCAGTCCTTCCTGCTGACTGGCAGGCTCAGGCTTGACCTCTCACCCTTGACCCCTGTTCTGACCCCCCTGCCACGGTCTACACTGTTTTCTCTCTCAGCATCTCCTGCGCCTGCCTGTGCCCCCCCTCTGCTTCTGGCCTGGGTCGTGTGTAGGGAGAGATGGGTTCCAGGGAGGAGTTGTTAACATTTTTCTGAAAACCCAGGCAGCAATTTCAATGTTAGCAAATCCAAGGCCAGATTTATTTATTTATTATGTATTTATTTATACTGGGAATTGAACCCAGGGTCTTTGTACTGAGCTATCCTCCTGGTCCTTTTCATGTTTTATTTTTCCTAGGTGGGACCCACACTTGTGATGCTCCTGCCTCAGCCTTCCAGAGTGCTGGAATTCCCCTGTACCCTGCCATGTCTGACTGCAGTGCCGGGTTTCTTTGCAGGGTTGGGTAGAACAGTAGGAGGAGGAGAAAAGGCCCCACTGCCACTGGGCTCTGCCACCCTGGCGGTGGCCCGGACTGAGTGACTCCCACAGCCGGAGCTGCAGTCCTTCCGGAAGGACACACATGTCATGACCACGGTGCCCAACACGTTGGGAAGGGGTTCCTCCCAGCTTAGGTCGCGAAGCATTACCTGCTGCCCACCAGCCCGCAGGCCTCGAAGCGGCTGGTCACCTGCACTGCATGACACTGGGTTGTTTCTCCGAGGGACAGCTTCCAATTGGTCTCCCACATGGCCACTGAGGGCCCAGCACAGCCTTGGGGATGCGACGAGGTCCTCGGTCCTGCAGTGGACCCTCCAAGCCATCCGTGCTGGAGTTTGCAGATGGATTTTCTCTGCACAGCTGGCTCTTGGCCGTGGGGTGCTGCGAGTTTGATCCTCCAAGGTCAACCACCAAGAGAGTCCCAGCGCTCTGGAGCCTGGAGCCTCCCAGCTGTCGCCCCAGACCAAACAGAGGGGAGCAGACAGCCGCCACTGCGCCAGGAGAGGCCGCTCACCCCTCTCCCCGGAGGGACGCCTGACTCCCCAGTGTTTATTTAGTTTCACAACATTGGTGGCGCTGAACGAGGGGGCCCAAGGAAGCAGCAGGACCGGGCTTTTCCTGCCCTTTCCTTGACACCATTTCTCATTCTTTATAAAGCGAGGAGCATATTTGCTGGTCAAGAAATAAATAAGCAACAACAAAAGTTGGATGCCTGAATAAAATTAAGTCATAGCCTCAAACAGGAGAATCCTGATGCTAAACACGGCCTGCAGATTTACAGCGTGGCCAGTGCCAGAGAGTTCACCCGTTTTCAGGGAAATTGGACACTTTTAGTGAATTTATAGATCTGTGAAGCATCAGCACGGCCTATACTTGCACGTTCCTGAATTCCTTCAGTCCCTAAACAATAAACATCCTTTTGCTATTTCCAGCAAAGTTCCATTCGCCTTTTTTCTTCATTTCTCAGAAAAAGAAGCAGACAGCATGGAGAACTTGTTTGCATTTCATCCACGTTGCAACAAACATCAGTAGCCCATTTAGTTCTATTTTATTCTATGAATAGACCACATTTTATAGTCATTGGTTAGCAGACTCTTCCATGTTTTGCATTTCTTTTCTTTTTTCTGAGTACCAGGAATCAAACTCATGACTCTCCACTTGCCAGGGAGAAGTTTATGCTGCTGAGCTATATCCCTGGCCCTTGTTTTGCATTTCTTAGCTTTTACGGATAATGAGCTCCTAAGACCATTGACACGCAAGTTTTTCTTGCATGCATGTCTTCATTCCTCCTGGGTGTGGATTAGCATGACTATCATTCGGTGCCAGTATGTTTGACATTTTAAGAAACTCCCATGTGGTTTTCTACGGTGGCCATGCCATTGTGTATTCCCACCAGCGCTCTTTGGAAGCCCCAGTTTCTCCACACCCATCTTCCTGTGGGCAGCCTTCTTACTGGTGGGATGTGGGGATCCTAATGTTCTATTGATCTCTGGGTCGATCCCGCCATGAAATACCACCCTGCCTTGATTGGCTATAGAATGTGCTTTAATATCAGGATCAAAGATCCCTGCACTTCATAATTGTCTGAGAGTATTTTAGCTCCAGGCCGTGGGCCTTTTTAGACACATTTAGAATAAACTCATCTATGTCTGTAAATCAATCTTGCTGAGATCTGAATGAGAACTGCAGTGAGACCGTGGCTGCACTGGGGAAGAGTGGTCACCTCTGCTCCGCTGACCCTTCTGATCCATTCACTGAGGCTTTCTTTGGTTTATTGCATCAGCATGGTGTAGCTTTCAGTGTGGAAGTTCCGTGCGTATCTGGTGGATTCACATCTAGCTGTTTTATTGTTCTTAGCTGCTGTAATTGCATTTTGATCTCAGTGTCTGTATATTCAGTGGACTGTGGCATTCGTCCTTTGTCAGCGGCTCTGGCCTGGGCACCCTGTGGGAAGGAGGAGGGTCAGGGCTGGGCTGGGCTGGAAGCTGTAGACGCAGACTCTGGATCCAGGGCAAAGCCCTGAGCCTCAGCTAGTTAATCATACTTTACTGGAGTCAGAGCAACCCAAATTACACTTCCAGGTTACACTGGTGGTTCTGTCTTTAGCAGTTTTCTACCTCAGAACAGATACTAGTATGCTCATCAAAATTCTTTGATGGTGAGGATGAAATGGGGGTGAAAGAGGTCGGTGCAGTGTGTTGGCACACTGCAGGAGAAATGCAGTCCTGCAGTTCCAGGAGAAATGCAGTCCTGGAGGTCAGGACCACAGAATACAGAGATATTTAATACTATGTAATACTTAAGTTTAAGCGCTCTCTGTCTCTGTCTCTGTCTCTGTCTCTGTCTCTGTCTCTCTCTTTCTCTCCTTCTCTCTGTCTCTGTCTCTCTCTTTCCCTCTGTCTCTGTGTCCTGCTGTTTAGTTCCAGCCTGTTGTTTACCACTATCCCTGAAAACTTCTAAGACCTGGAGTTCCCATTTCCTCTAGATATGTACCTGGGTAGTAGACCCGGAATATTACAATTGGCAGGTGGAGGCAATCAAGAACATAATACCAGACGCCATGCTTGGTGGGCAAGAGCAGAGAAGAATAATCTTTCATGGTTCAAAAATGAAAGAAAATTTTAGTTTTAAAAAGGAAATACTCATTTTATAGCAGCACAACCACAGTACTAAACCTTGGAAGTAGTTTTTGTGCCCATCAATAGATAAAGAAAATGTGATATATACATATATATATATATTTAGAGAGAAATATATAGACAAGAATATATACACATTTCAAGAAAATAAAAGTATAAATATTTTAACACAAAATTTATTGAGACATCATGAGATTAATTCAAGCTACATTTTATCTCTACAGTTATGAGAGGTGCTCAGTGTGGTGGCCGTGAGATTGTGGGCATTTATGAGTACGGTGAACAGCTGCCAGGGTGACCTCGGTCACTGAGATTGCTGCCCATGCATTTTCAGTCTCTTCTCTAAGGGCTGGCAGTGCTGTGGTTTTCTGTGATACATGACATCCTCTAGGGTCCCCATTAGGAGGGTGACACCATCTGTTGGAAAAACATCATACTATTTTTCTTTTTCCTGAGGTGTACATATATTTTTTGGGCAATCTCTGTATATACACAATGAAGTACTACTGAGGCATAAAAAAGGATAGATTTGAGTCATTTGTAGGAAAATGAATGCAGCAGGAGACGAGACCATAATACTAAGTGACATTGATTAGACACAGACAGTTAAATATCACATGGTTCCTCAAATGTAATTAACTTCAAGAGCAAAAAAAGTATAGACGATAGGAAACAGGAATCTATGCTTCACAGAGATCAGAAGGAGATAGAGGGATGGGGGAGACTGGAGGGAGGGAAGGGGAAGGGGAAATAAAAAGATGAGAGCGGAATGTGTAGATAAACCAATTCCCAGTAATGAATTCACTCTGCATCGCAAAATGCACTTAAAAAAAAAAGGGAAATCAAGGCTGAATAGCCTAAGCAGCCAGGAAGTGACAAGCACCCTGTGCGGGGCAGGGGTTCACACTGACCTCCTGTTACCCTCCCAGGCTGGCAGAACAGTGCGGGTCAGCGCCTGTGTGTCCTGAGATGTTGGTTGGAAGGTGGAGGGAGACGTGTGCCTGGACACCCAGCTGCAGGGCTGACCGTCCAGGGGCCGGGGGACATATCCTGGTTGAGTTGGGAGGTGGTGGCTGGGAGACAGCATGGTGTGACTCAGCTCCGCCAGCTGTGGTGCGGATCCGCACATGTGCTAGGGGTGGGCTGGGAAATAACGCGGTTGACCAGAAGTCCACAGCTCCTATTAAAATTAGGCTCGATCCCAGGGACATGGGCTGTTCTGCTGGAAGTCTTCCAGCCGGGAGGAAAGCCTGGCACACAGCGGACAGCAGGAAGTGTGACAGCACAGAGCAGAGGGGTGAATGTGGCACTTCCTGCCACATGCTCAGTCCTCAGTCTTTACTGAATAACTGACATCTATCATTCTATGTAGCAATTAAGTTAAATACTGTACACATCCATTTCAAATACCAGCATTTCTTTCAGTGAAGCAGCCCAAAGCCTCTGAAATAGAGACCTGAGGGACAAGGGAGAAAAGGATGCTGAGGACAGCTCAAGCTCCCTACAGGACGTTATTCATGACATGTCCCCGTCCCGCAACCCTGTACTGTCACATCACCAATCTACTCTGCACACAGATCACTTGAAGAGATGCACTTAACACACAGCAACTGATTTGAACGAGACATCAGTGCCACTCTGGGAGCCTTTTCCTGAGTCTTTTTTTTGTCCTCTCTGCGGACCGTTATCTTGCGGTCCAAGGCTCCTACGATACAGTCACTTGTAAACGGAGAGAGGAGCCAAAAACGAAAGTAGCCTGAAAGCCTGGAGGTCAGTGCAGTTGCCTAACACAAACCAGGCCTTTGACATTTGTTATTTAGAGGGTATTTCAATGCTCAAAATACTTGCTTTGCCTTCAGACGCCTTACAAGAGGGTTTATCTTAGCATGCAGGGGCAGGTTAGGATTTTGCAGTGGAACAAAGATCGGTCACACGAAGTGGCCTTGGTCATTTCTCAACTTTTGCTGACAAGTTTTAGGGTGGTGTTTGGCAAGAGATCTGATCTCAGAGCCCAGAACAGGGATCCGGGGGTTTCGCAGGGAGCCTCTTGCCCACTTGGGACCAACAGGGGACATCTGCTGCCTGTGACTGTAGGTGGCAGTGGTAGTGGGAATGGGAGGGTGGTGACAGCTCACAGTGTGCTAGCCCTGGGCAAGTGTCCACCACTTCATTCTACTCGGGTGCTTAGCATGCTCCTGTGAAGTAGCCCCTAACAGCCCCTCGGCCTGCAGAGGAGGTGACAGGTCCCGGGGGAGCTGGGATGTCCGTGGCCCAGAATCAGCCAGTGTTGATAAACACAGAGTTAGATGCTCAGCAGCGGTTAGAAAGAGTATCCCGGAGGACACAGTCCATGCTCTTGGATCTGCTTTTTAACAGAAGCCAAACAAGCACCCAGTGCATGGTCAGTAGCCGGAGTCTCCGGGTGGTTCAGGATTTGCTGCTGGAAAATTAAAAAGAGTTTTGCACCTTTGGAAAACAACTCAAATTATACTCTTTTTACTCTCCCGAGTTAGGATACTGATTGTTGCTCTGCCAAGACAATTGAATCTATGTTTGCATTAAAATGCATTCATCCATAACGGTTTTTTAAAAAATTCTAATGAAAGAGTGATTCAGCTGGGTGTGATGGCTATGCCTGTAATCTCAGTGCTCTGGAGGCTGAGGCAGGAGGAGCGCTGTGAGTTCGAGGCTAACCTGGACTACACAGTGAGTTCAAGGTCAGACTGAACTGCCTAGCATGACCCTATTTCAAAAAGCAAAATGAAGATAAATAAATAAATAACCAGTGGGTCACCCAAACCAGTCTTTCTCTTTCCTATCAGACTGACAGAGGAAGCCACCCTTGGGTGAATCCATGCCACCTGCACCTCTCTTCCTGCAGGAGAAAGCAGAGCACGGCCGTACCTAACTCTTCAGAGCTTGCATCTCGATGCTGCCAAGGCAGCTGCCCAGCTCAGCCTCCCAGGTCAGGAATTGGAAGCCCAGGAGCCCCACAGACCCGCAGCCAGGGCTACCAGTTTCCCTCTGGAGCCTCGGGCTGGGCCTGGCAGCTGTGGGCCAGTGCAGTCACCTGAGCTGTGGTCTCCCAGGGCTGCAGTCACCCTGCATGCGAGTGTAGACAGGAGTAGAAGGGTGGTGTGCCCTCCCACTCAGCCTTGCTTAATCCTGCCACGTGCTTCCACTGGCTCCGAGGTGCATTTGAAGGCATTAAGAATGTGGCCCCTCAAAATATGCCAAATCAGCAGCTGGGTTACAGTAGCCGAGGATCAGCAGCTCTGCAGTAGCCCTCACCTCCATGAGCTTCTCCCCGCTCTCTCCGCAGATTGCTCAGGAACATTCCTAGAATTCCTACCCTGGCGACCCTATGGCCTGTCTTTCCCCCACTTGTATATTGTTCTCTGGCTAAAAAGCATAAAAACATCAGGCTTTGATCATTTCTTTTCTTTCTGGCAAAGATTCTTGTGTGCATGCGCATTTCATACAACTCCTCTGCTTTCTCTTGTTAACAGCTCTTGCATTCATTGCTTGTTTTCTCCAGCTGGAGAGCCCACCTAGAGCTTAGGGGAGGTGTTCGGGGACTCCATCTCCCCTGCTCCTTCTCATCTGGAGACAGAAGGCTGCTTGTCTTGATTCAGAGTACAAACTTGGTTTGGGCTCCTTGCTGGGGCGCTGACCCCACAGCAGGGACCAGCTTCAGCTGTGAGATCCCCTTCTGCTGGGTTCCGTGCTTAGGGATGACAACCCTCTGTGCGTTCTGCCTCCCTCCCCCCACTGCTCTATCACTGGGATCTGTGCATACAGAGATCACCTACGTGTCATAAACACAATATGGCGGGGTGGTGATTACTTTATAAAATCGTTTAAAGCACTTGCAGAAAGAAAAGCAACCTGTCTGTCATGCACCCCTGCATATTTTCCAGCATCCTTCATCTCTTGCTGGGGACTTGAACCATCTTCTTCCTGCTTTGTTTCTTTTCGCCCCAAAGGATTTCCTGAGCACTCCTTGGAAGGCAGCTCTGCTTTGCTCCCAGCTCTCTCTGTAGGGTTAAATGCTGGGGTGACCTTTTGGTTTCCCATTATGAGCAGGGTCCCAGCATCCTCGCTGTCCCACCCCATCCCTTTCTGTCAGCTGAGGTCACACAGCCATCTGTGGGGAGCCAGTTCAGTCCTCTGCCCTCACTGGGGAGGGCACTGGGGAGGCCACACTGTCGTGTGTTGCTGTGCTCCTTTGTCTCACTTCAGTGTGACCTTCTCACTCTCCCCCGGTCTCCCCGCTGAGTTCTCTCTGCAGTGCTCTGGCAGGTCCCGAAGATCTGGGGTTGGTGAGTTGGGAGACTTACAGGCATGGACCACAGCAGCCCCATCCAAGGGTCTGTGCTTCTCTCTTCGCTCCCCCAAATCAGGCAGAGACCTTTCCTCCCCTGCACTGTTCTAGGCCTGCCTGTGAGGCCCGGATCTGCAGAGGGCCCTGTAACTCTTGGGAGCCACCTTCTCTCCTCCGCCTCCCTCTGGCTCCTGCCCACTGACCGGAAGGGGGTGTGGGGCGGGAGGTAGATATCTAGGCAAGAACCACATCTGGGGCATCATTGCAGGGGAACCGTTGCAGGCTTGCCCAGTGCTGGAGATAAACCTTGCTACAGGAATCCACGCATGCGTGCTGGACGTGCAGACCATGGGTTGGGTGTGCAATGGGAAGGGCTCTCTTTCAGCCTGGGGACTGTCCTTGAGAGTCCTTGTCTCTGGCAGGCAGATGTCAGTCCTGTTTCTCCAGCTGGTCTCCCCATCGGTCTCCCAGCCTGTCTGGTTCTAACAAGAATGGCTGAGTCTTGGTATCATCAATTTTCACATTCTCTAATCAAATACACAGATCAATGAAGTTTCACATTTTCCTATACACTGTTTATCTTTAGTATCACAGTGCGCTGTCAGTAACTTCCTCAGTGACGTGGGATCATGTGATAATGTCTCCCCTACCCCATACAATTAGAGCCATCTAATGGCCCCAAGGGAAGAGCATTTGCTCTGAATTGGGGGCTCTTCCTGGTTTAGGGAAGTGCTGTTTTTACCACCATTCCTGACATCTGTGTTCTATTTCTAAGCTATTTATTTAGCATTTCAGCTGCTATACTGTGATGGTGACTTTACCATTTTTCCTTCCTGCTCTATGTTGGTTATATTTTGCTCTCGGAGTTTAAATTTACTTGGCAAAGTAAATGTGGCGTTTTTCATATTTTTTAAATGTGTCCCGGGAAGGCTTTTGGGTTTTAGTAGTGTGAACGAATTTAATGTCTTGAACTGTTAGTGGCTACCGTGCTGGAGATTTCTGCTTGGAATCTCAGCTCCGTTTGGGCGGTTGGTGTTCTGAGTCTCTGAGCGTCACCTGGTTGCAGATTACGAAGCAGTTAGGAACAGTGAGGAGCTCGGGTGTTATTACCGCAGCCTGTGCCTGTTCTGGCCATGCCGCTGGCCGCTAACCCGAGTCTCACCCTTTCATCACGGTTCACCAAAGTAGCTGAGCCAAAGCCGTGCTTAAACTTCGGAGTGCAGATCTTGGCTCTGCTTTCTCCTGCCTCCTGCTAAGCCCAGCAACGACTGTTTATGTTAATTATTATTCCTCCTAAGCTGTTCAAGGAAACAGCTCAAAGAATGGTACATTCTTGATAGCGGTGAGGTTTCCTTTAGAGCCGTCCCTCAGCCGTGCACCTCAGCTCCGGGCCGCTGTGACCGCGGGCTCCTTCCCGTGTGAACAGCCTGGTCCTGTTTTGTTCCCTGGGTCTGCACCCTCGCAAGCGTTTGTTGTGTCTGAGGTCTCAAACCAGGTGGCCCATTTCCCAGCTTTGTGGCTGGCAGCTCCATTCCCCGCAAACCCTCCCCTTCCGTGACCCCACCGCAGCCACCACTGCCAAAGTCAGAACTTCTATCTGCACTTTTCCTGGTTCTTTTCCTTGGCATTTTCCACAGTATTCTAGTTTGTAATTGCTGTAGAAAACCATTGTGGTAAAATAGCTCTTTGCAACTGGCTGAGCCAGGACTTCAGAGGGTGAGGACTCACCCAACCCACCACTGAGACCCCGGGTCTGGGCTGCGGAAAGGGGAGCACTGCAGATTAGTGTGGGGTGAAGTGCTTGTCCGTATGGTCACTGGAGGCCCCAGCAGGGCTGGTCCCTTCCCATGTGCCGCTCGGGTGACCGCGTTCCAGTGTCCTGAAACAAGAGGCATTGCTGGGAGACTCAGTTCTTCCCCAGCTTCTTCTGTAACCTGTCCCAGCATCGTGGTCAGTGACTTGACTCTCAGTCCCTCATGGAAAACCAGTGTGACCATTAGCCCTGGTGCCAATGTTCCTGGATTAAGAGAGTTTAGCAGATTAGTAAAGCTTCTGCACTTCTGCAGGTGCCTGGGGATGTTCCTAGGGATGATTGGCACTTATGCCAGCCAATCGAGTGGGGAGGACCCACTCTGATTGTGGGTGATGCCGTGCAATAGGCTTGCGGTGGGATGGAATGAAGAAGGAAGGGGCAGGAAGTCGGCCTGCATCGAAAAGCTCCATTCTGCTTGAGCTGTGCGACTTCCGCTGATGCTGTCACCTGTGGACCTCAGACTCCAGCTGCTTCGGCTCCTTCACTGCGGACTCGCACCTGTGACTCTCTAGGTTTCTGGGTCTTCAGGCTTGGACTGTGCTGCATGCTTGGTTCCTCTTGTTCTGCAGCTTCCAGCTTCTGGGACTGAGCAGCTCCTGGGTCCTCCACTCTCCAGTGTATGAGGCTGGGTGGGCTCTGCAGCCTCTGACCCGCGAGCTACTGAATGAACCCTCTTGCTCTAGAGAACCCTAACCAGTCCAGCTTTTGTTGACCAAAGTGGTTTTAGAAAATCAGAGTTGTAAGGATGAATTTACCTAGTGAGTGTAGCAGTTCCTGGAATTGTCTAATTTGATGAGACCTAAAGTTGCCTTAACCGCTCCTTTTATTAAAGTAGGGAGGGCTGATAATCCACGCTCTAAACTGCTACAAGAATTATGCAGCATAGGCCCACCGGATACTCTGAATTCACCACTTATGATTTTGAGGATTTCTGTGACTCCAGGTCGCACTCTCAAACATTTTTGGAAGACTCAGAACTATAGTGAGTCTAGCACCTCTGGACAAAGAAGAGAATGAGACTGTGCTTAGCACCTCCGGACAAAGAAGAGAATGAGACTGAAGACACAAGCTAGCAGCTCCACACACACACACATGCAGACAATCTGGTGTGATTCACTGCAGAGCTAAAGTTGCCTCAGCACGCGATGGGTTGAATGAATCCCAAGCACAGATGGAATATTCAGCCTCCAAGGTATCTGCGTTACAGCGAGTGGTTTCCTGCTGGTGTGGGGATTCAGAGGCTCAGGGTAGTGAGGATTCTGGGGTGGATTTGTCAGATAAACCCTAATCTTCCACACTGGGAGGGCCCGGAGAATGCACCTTACACGAATACCCTAAGAAACAGGTTCATGAGGGGCACACCAGCACCCTTGATGAGCCGGGTCATTGCTCTGCGCCTATGTCAGACTTCACAGCGGGTACCACAGTCACTCAATTGGGAAATTTAAATGCCCTGGGTGTAGCTGGATCTTGGAGTGTCAGGGGCTCTGAGCCTTCACCCACTGGGGAAAAACAGTAAACTGAAAACAGTACAGCAATGAGTGTGCGTTAACAAGTATAAAGCTTTCATCTCACTCAAAAGGGCTTGCCCTTACAACTTAATGATCATCTTCCAAAGGACTCGTTTTCTGGTGTTGTCACCTTCTGGCATTGTCAACTGGGGGGTTATGGATGTAGGGCTGCACAAGTGTCCACCCACAGCATCTGAGATCAATTTTCTCCTTGGTAGCAGCGGTTGTGTGACCTTGGCAGGAACACAGGACACCCTTGTTCACACGTACTGTGTGCATGGAACCCAGCAGGTCTTCACCCTGTGTCAGCGGGTGAGTGGGAAGTTTGCCCCACGGAGCACGGGCTAAAACCGGTGCAGCGTTCTTGTGCCAATGGTTCCCTGAAGAAGCAAGAGCAGACAGGGTGATTTTGGGGTGTCTGCTCTTATTCTTAGATGCAGATCGTGCAGCCAACTTGTTCCTCTCAGCTTGCTCATGTGGGAGCCTCTGCTGGTGATCTCCCAGCTCGGCAAGCCCCCAGCACACGAGCCCCCTGTTTCCTGCCCTCCTGGTGGTCCAGGCAGGTGGAAATGGGGGGTACGGGTGCGGTCCCACCACACTGGAAGCTCCGTCATTCTTAGGATCCAAGCCAGTGTCCTTCAGAATGAATAAAACCACCATAGTCACTCACCAAACCAAATAACTCCTAGCACAACCTTTAGTGATGTTATACAAAGCATGGTATTGTTGTTTTTCTCTTAGGAAGTTCCTGTAATTCTTGAACATTTCAGGAACTTTATGGTTTGCTTCTTGTTATTTTGTTAGTTGTGTCCTGGATACAGTTTATATGTGTAGCGTAAACTCAATTGTACACTCGAGTTTATTGCTGTGTGAACAAAGGCATGAGGGCTGAAAGGAGGGTTTGTCAGGTTTATTTATATTTTGAACCCATATGCCTGGGAAGGGGGTGGTGACCAAGGGTCCTTTGCTTCCATGTGACTCACTGACAGAGGTTTAACTCACTTCAGCTACATCTGAACGTAAGAATTGTGTGTGGTCGAGTTTTCCTGCTTCACAGGCAGCATAGGAAACACATATTTTGACATACATTTTAAAAATTTCTGACAGTGCAGGCTTTTTTCCAATGCATTTTTCTCTAGGTTGACTTATTAAGCTAAAAGTAAGAGTCTAAATGGTTTTGCTTCTAGGTAAACATTCTAATATCTTAAAATATTTCCTGTACTTACCTGTTTTCTGTGGACCAGTCCTGCTCAGGTCCACTCTGATAGCCTCCTCTGGGAAGCACACATATGTCCCATACCTCAAGGGACAGAAAGTGGGAAGAGGCCCCAGGCTGTCCTTCAAAATGTGTCAACCTCTAGCAATAACACAGCCACACCCTCGTTAGCCTGCTTTGAGAGGTAAGCGATGCCAGAGGTCACCGAGGGGTTGTGGGCGCTGGGGTCACTTATCTCCCCACGGGCTGTGCAGAGGGACCTGAGCCAGGGCACCATTTTCCCTCACTTTATCAGAGGCTTTATGAGGTGTGGTCAAAAATATGTGGAACGCTGCTGCCCAAGCTCTCCAACAGAAAGGCAGGCTGGTCAGAATGGGACGCTGTGTCCTCCTCCTCCTCATTCACCGGATCTGGGTCCTTCCCAAAGTCACCATGAAGGATCAATGCTTTGAATCATTTCAGGCCATCGAGGCAGTCAGAAGGGTATGGAAGAAGATGCTCAGGACAGAAGACGTCTAGAGCATCTTCAGAAAGAGACAAGGACGATGCACGAGTGTGTTTGAAATGAGGCGGACTGTTTCAAGGGGGATTCATTCATGCCTTTTACTGTGACAATTAAAAAAAATTTGAATATTGACTCTGCTTGCTGATCACATCTCACTCTGCATGATGTTACATCTCAGGCCCTCAAAGCCACCTTGAGCACAGGTGGGCCACGGCCCCCACACTGAGGGGCGTGACCAGGGAGAGCATGCTGGCTGTGTGTGGACCCGTTGGAAGACTGCATCTCCTGTGGGATCTAGAGCTTGAAACTGTGCCTGCCAGGATTTCCATTCTGTAAAAATTTCTAAATCTTACCAAAAGATCATTTGCATAAGGAATTACCTGATCATGAAGGGCTAATGCTGAAAGATAACTGGATGATTGAGATACATTTCTAACCTGTAGGTGTGGTGGGAAGGCTGGCATGGGAAAACATGCTTCATGCAGGAGTGTTCTAGAAAGGCACAGTTAGCCATGAGTAATGGGAAAACCTAAGATAGTAAAGGGGGAAGGACCTTCTTTCTTAGCTTTGCTTAGGAGGAGCACATGACTGATGAGCTGCCTAATGAACCCCACATATCAGACTCAGGTTGTCTGGGATTTGGATTCCAGGGTGAAAGAGGGTCTAGCTGGGAAGCAGCCAGGTCTGGTGAATGAGCAGTCACCACTGCTTTTGGAAGTGCCCGAAATTCCTGCTCCCTCTGACGGTTGAAACCATTCTCAGACTAAGATTTTGGTATAATCAGGGAGTCAAATTCTGCTTAATTTTTTTGGGAAGATACCCAGAAGGGGAAAAGCTGGGTCCAATGGGGCCTCCAATCCCAGCTTTTTGAGGAATCTACACACTGAATTCCACAGTGGTTGCACCAGTCTCACTCCCACCAACAGTGGAGAAGGGCTCCTTTATTCCCCCAGCCCCTCCAGCACTGGTGATTGGTTGTTTTCTTGATTGTAGCTGTGTAAACTCTGCACGGTCCCCCTGGTGGGAGAAACTGAAAGAATAAATAAGGACCAAAAATGCACAATAGATATTGTGTAATGGCAAGAAATTGTCCAAAGGAAAGAAGAACTAGGGTGGGGGAAGAGGAGGAGGAAGGCAACAGGAAAAAAATGACTTTAAGAAAGGGGTAAAATGGAGATAAAGCTATAAAAAAAGAGGAATCAAAATATGTCATGTACTGGTACAGACTCCTGTGATGAATATGATCATTATGTACATCTAAAATATACCAATAGAATTAATCAAACAGTTATTTAAAAAGTATGATTTAAAAGACAAAAGGAAAAGATGAGAACAGAGGCCAAAGCAAAAGACAGGAAGGTGAGAGATAAAAAACCATCGCACTGGGAGTCGATTCGCATAGGGTGGCAGGAAGTTAGTGGAGACCAAACTTTTCCATGAACACAGCTGAGAATCAGCACACCAGAGCCAGCAGGATGGCTGTGGTGGCCGAGTGGAGAATATCCTAGAGCAAAACAGGAACGGAATCAAGGGCTTATGTAACAGTGACTTGCATCGCCAAAGGAGAAATGAAACCAAAGTTTTGAGGAATAATTAGCAGGATCTGTGACTACTGAAGCAGAGAGTTACCAAGAGTTACTCCTAGGGTTTATCTTCATTTTCATCAGAGAACTGAAACATGGCAACATTTACCAGGAGAATTTTTTTGTACAGTTTTCTTTTTTGAAGTAAGATGAAGAGATTGCTATACTTAACCAAAGGAGAAAGCGGAGGATGAGGAGCTTAAGGGATTATGTATGCGCTGGATCCCAGTTATGATCTTTCCAAACATTTTCTATGATCATCGCCTTCGGGTGTGGGAGGGGCAGCAAGAGATGCAGGATAAGACTTCCGGAAAGTTGCACCATGAGAATGAAGAGGAGGCTCAGAGGCGTTGGCTTTGGCTCGCAGAGCTGAATTCTGCCGAGAGAGCTAGGAAAGCGTCGTGAACATGGCAGCATGAAGCCCTAGTCATTCCTGGCCTGGCTGGCAAACCCACAGCTTGCAGGACAGTGACTGAGAAAATCACGTCACAGAGGCTAAGACAATGAACATCTTGGAACGATGGTATAGACGGGTATGTGACGAAGTTCTAGTCCAGGATTCTTGAAACGCTAGTGCAATAGACCTGCTTCTTTCAAAATCACATTCTCAGTGCTGAGAATGTTAAATAAATCCCCAGAGCTAAAAAATGCCAAGAGAAATACACTCTAGAGAGGGGAGTCGAGGGATTCACCTTTCATGCGGGGTACACAGAGGCTGGGGGAAGGGAAACCCGAGAGCCATTTGAGCGGAGCGGAAAGACCATTTGGGCTGGGACCCCAGGGGCAACCATCACAGGAACCAAATCATACCCATCATCCGAGGGAGATGCTGGGTGCGTGCTTGGCTTGAACTTGACTTTCAGGTGGTCGGAGGGAAAATGGTTTGCAGGAAACTCCAGCCACTGGCCTACATACAAATGTGCTTGGGCCAGAATCCAAAAATTAAACTAAAATTCAGTTTAAAGTTGTCTTGTGCTGGCAGTGCCTTAGTTAAAAACCTGTTTTCTTTAAGAAAGAGATTTTAGCCTCGGGACTCACAGGCGTGCTGTACATATAAGAATCTAAAGAATAGAGTCCCGGTAACGGTCACACTGCAGAGGGGCAATGAACCATCGTGAGTCAGAGCCCGCAGCGGTGGCGGGCTGCAGAATCAGGCCAGCAGAAGTGTGGATTTTGCAAGCTTTAGATGGAGCATAAGTGTGTTTCTTTGGCTGACCAAATAATAGATACTGAACA
The DNA here is from genome assembly GCA_004027295.1 of Dolichotis patagonum. Classification (NCBI taxonomy): domain Eukaryota; kingdom Metazoa; phylum Chordata; class Mammalia; order Rodentia; family Caviidae; genus Dolichotis; species Dolichotis patagonum. Next base: position 53,730 of record PVJX010007418.1, on the reverse strand, counting down.
CCTCGCAATGACCAGAGGTGGACAGGACAGGGCCAGGTAGAAGAACAGCAAAACATCTAGAAATGAAATATGTTCCACATTGTCAGTCTCCGTTAGTTTACATTTTATTTCATTCCATTTGCTCAGTACTCATTTCAAGAGTCAAAAGAAAGTGAACAGATAAAGCTTCCAAATCTACAGTAAAGATCTGAGGTGCGGTTCATGCGACAGCAGATTCTCAGCGCTCAGGGAGGCCCCAGGTTTGGCAGAGAAGAAAAAGCCCACGATGTAAAATTTAAATATAAACAATATCCTTTCGCAGAGAAGGGTGCATTCAGGTGTGTTTGAAATCTTTACAGCCACGAAGAAGGATTCATGGGAGCCTTTTGTTGGCAAATGAATGCACCTGAGACCACAGTGCTAAACAGTAGAAATCAGACACCAAAGGTTGACTATTGCATGATTTCTCTCATAAGAAACTCTCAAAATATAAATCATTTGAAGAGCTAAATGGCACACAGATGATGAAACCAGAAGGTAGACTTTGTGGGAGGGGGAAGAGGAATTGAGGATGAGGGAAGGCAGGAGGGTGGGGAAGAACAGGACAATAAACATGAAAATCTTTCAGGACCCATTTAAAACATTTAAATGTCATACAACTCTGTATGCCTAATTCCATTTTTTCTCCGGAAACTTTACTTTTATTATACATACGCAGAGTGAGGCTCTAGTCACATTTGTCTTGTCTTTCAGTGACTGTCCTAATTTAAGAGAAACTCTAAACCATTTGATAGTTATAGTGTTTCTAAGACTTTGGCTTAAACAGAAGCTATGTTTTGCCAAGAACAAATAGCTAAACACAAAAATACCCAGATTTTATGAAAGATTGATCAAGGAGATACGCTTCACCCAAATAATTTTTAAAAGTTTCAGCCCAGATTAAAGAAGGTCACACTAAAAACTGTGTGGATGACAATTTGGAAGATAAATATAGCATGAATTCTTCCTCATCTTTTCCTAAAACTTTTTTGAGAAGCTAGTCTTTCCTAAAAACATCTTGTGATTTATTGCCATTAAGGGATATTCTTTGCTACATCTTTACCATTTTATTGTATTTTTTGGATTAAAAAAGTCATTTAAAAATCCTTTATTTTATTACACTTTTAAAAGGTCTCTCTTATTTACAGCTCCATCTGTCTTGGGCCATTTGGATTTCTCTAAGAAAATGTCAGCAACTAGGTTGTTCATAAACCACAGAAGTTTAGTTTTCAGATTTCTGGAGAATGCAGAGTCCCAGGTCCAGGTGCAAACCCGTCCTGGCTCACTGGTGGCACTGTCCGTGTCCTTGTGTGGTGGAAGGGGGCAGGCAACTGTCCAACAAGTTGTGTGTAAGGGCAGTGATGCTGCACCTGGGTTATGTCCCGAAGACTTTACCTCCTTATACTGTCACATGGTGATTCAGCCCTAACACAGGCATTTTAGGGAGATGCGGAATCAGACTATAGCATTCTGTCTTTCCTCATCCAAACACTCATGTCCTTCTTGCACATAAAATGCATTCATCCCACCCTGATATCCCCCAAAGTCTCCATCTCATCTTGGTATCAACTCTAAAGTTGAAGACTAAAAAACTTTTCTAAACAAGATGTGGACGCGAATCAAGAAACTATTCACCCCGAGTCAGATTGTTCTCTAGCTCTGAGCCTGGAAACTCAAACAAGTTATATGCTTTTAAATTTAATGGTGGAAGAATCATAGAGCACCTGTGGCCCAAATACAATGCTGGAAAAGTCACAGGAAACTTGTTTTTGTCCTAAGGAGAGAACTAGGAAAGGAGAGAGTGGCACGTTCTAAGCACAAACCCAACTCTTCAAGCTCAGGAATAATGTTCTCGGACTCGGTGTTTCAGCTTCTGGACTTGCTAAGGTGAGGTGTGGGTCTCCGCATGGTCTGCTCTTTGACATTCCATCGCACTTCCTGGAACAGGGCGAGATGGTGCAGTGTGTCCACCGGTCCCTGGGACGTGGTTGCACCTGATGTTCACACTGCCTGCCTGTCAGCCTGCCCCGCCTTGAATGGCTTTGTGTTCATAATGACTGTTACTGCTCCCTCTGATCCATTTATATTTATTTTACACTTGCTAATTGTCTGTGAGTTCTATCTAGAGCTGTATGTAAGGAGTCTGCATCTGCTGGCTAGGACGCACTAGGTAAGCAAAAAATAGCGATTTGTTATTTGATTAGTTCATTAAGTGATGGTGAAGTCCCTGCTCCTACATTACTTGGTAAAATAGGAAACATTTAAAGATGTGTTCTGGAGACTCCCAGGGGAGGAGAAACTAGATGTGATTTTCCCTGCTCCTGCACCCCGACTAAGCACAACTGTGAACTCAGGAATCACGGGGAGCCAGCCGGAAGAGGACCCCGAAAGGTGGCAGGAAGCAGGGGAACTGCACTGGGTCCTCGACAGTGGCTCCTGTGTTTCTCAGTGAGATAAACATGTAGGACTAGGGCTGGCCTGGGGCTCCTGGCAGCCCCCTGGCCTTGTATGCCCGAGGCTTTGGGTTTGATCCCCAGCACCCCTGCCCCCAAAGGTCACAGGACGGGCTGATACTTAAAACAATAATGTTTCAAAGTGAGGAGCTAATGGCGGAGAGGGTCCCCACTTCTCTGTAGGAGGGTAAAACGCCAATGCCACTGGATTGTGAGTTTCAGTTTTTATTAACACCTAAAGCAACTGTGAAAATGATACAAAGAAATACACTCCAGAATATGATAAATAAATTGACATGGAAACTGCACAATGATAAAAGAATTTGTAGACCAGGAAAGCATACTGACTCTAAATTCGTACACACCAAACTTCAGAGCTTCAAAATACATGGAACAAAACCAGAGTTGAAGTAGGAATGAGATAAATCAACGATTAGAGTTGGGGCTCCAACATCTCTCCCAGAACTGGATAAGCTGGCACTGAACAGCAGGTACACTGAGTGATATGTATGGAGTAATTTGTCTAAGAGTTGAAGAATACTCCTGCTTAAAAAAAGTGCCCATAGAATGTTCATCAAATTAGACCATATCTTGGACCATAAAGCAAACAACATTTGAATGTTAAAATTATACACAGTATGTTCTTTGTTGAATGTAAAATAAATTTATAAATCGGTAACACACAGACAAGGAGAAAATCTGTGAACATGTGAAAATTAAACAACAAAATTCTAGATGGTCCACTGATCCCAATGGAAGTTTCCAGGGAAAATGAAAATATACACAGAACTGAATTGCTGATAAAATTTGAAATATTAAAAAGTATGGGAGATAGTTGGGACAGCACTGGGAGGAGAATTTATAGCAGTAAATGCTTGCACAGTCTTAACTATGAAGAAGAATCTTAACTGTCTGAGTTTATGTCTCAAGGTATTAAAAAAGGAGGCACAACAGAGACAAAAGACCAAAGAATGAAAGTAAGAACAGAAGCTGGCGTCAGTGAAAGTAAGGCGATGGAAAAAATCATGACTTAAGTTACTTAAAAAATAAACTAAGAAAATTGAAAGGCTTCTCACAGCAGTGTCACAAAAACAGGAATAGGAGGAAAAAAGTAACCAAAATGGGCAGGGACGCAGAAGCCCTCAGTGCAATTTCTGTGTTGTTGAAAAGGAAGTGACGGATTCTGGTAGCAACTTTACTCCGGCAGGTCGGACACCGTAAAGGAACCCGCAATCTCAGAAGCACCATTTTAGAGGGAGACACTACTGTGTAATCCTGTGACTCTTAGCAAAATTGGATTTGCAATGTAAAGCTATGAAAAAGAAGTCTTTGGATCCAGAAAGTCACTTGAGAATTCTGCCAAATATTTAAAGAATAACCACCAACTTTACACATTCTTTTCCCAAAATAGAGCAAACATTCACAAGTCACTTTATGCAGCCTCTAAAAAGACTCAGACAACCTCCCCTCCCTCCCAAGAAAATCCACACCAATGTTTTCATGGAATTCCGCACAGAAAGCATTGGTGAAAATTCCGACAAACTGAATTTAATGACGTGTACAGACAATTACACACCGTGACTAAACGGGGTTTACGGCAGGCATGAAAAGCACGGTCAGCGTTCAGTACTCAGTAAGTGCCCCAGGCCAACAAGGTGAAGAGAAACATGATTTTAGGAAATGATGCAAAATAGGCCTTGGAAAAAGTCCAACATGTATTCACGACACTAACTCTCGCCAGTCAGGAAGGTAGGGAACTATCTCGACCTGATATAGAGATTCTGCCTAATGATAGACCCACTAGCTAACATCGTTCTTACTGATGGAAACAGTGTTTTCTCCTTCAGGTCTGGAATTGGACAAGAATTGGCTCTCAAACTCTTACTGAAAAAACACTGAAGTTTCAACAATAAAGCAATGCAAAATGCAAAGATAATATGTAAACATCTTATAGGGTGTCAAGGAAAAGCACACTTGTCGCTAACATAATTGCCTATAAAAATACCAAGGAATCTACTAAAATACCTGAGAAATAAAGTGTCCAACAAGGTTGCAATATGTGATTTAACCCACACACAAAATCAATCACAACTCTCTCTACTAATAATGAACCAATGGAGATTGCAATCACTCCAAATACAATGAAATTCTTTGCTACATATGTGTCAAAACATACAATGAAAGTTATAAAATGCTATGAAAGAAGTCAAAGAAGACCCAAATAAAGAAGAGATATACCATATTCATGGATCAAAAGACTCACCATAGTAAAGAAGTGAATTTTCTCCCAGTTGGCCTATAGACGGATTGCTATTCTGGCCAGTACTTCTGCAAGGTCTTTTGTAGGCATAGATGAGATTATCCTAAAATTTATAAAAAGTATAGACCCTAGAAAACCTAAAACATTCTTGACAAAGAGAATGAAGAAGGAGGCTAAAAAAGGCTATTAGTAGTGCTTGCTATATAACTATGGCCATGAAGACAGTTTTGCATTGTTGGAATGACAGAAAAATAGGTCACCTGGATAGAATTCAGGTTCCAAAAATAGACACACAAACACACTCAAGTGATTTTTAACAACGGGACAAAACTGATTTAATGGAATGTTCAAAGGCAAAATCAATGAACCCAAATCTAAATCTCATACCATCTAAAAAACAAAACAAAAAATTGTATCATGATCTTTGATTTAAATAATAAAATTATGCTACTTCTAGGAAAGCATCATGGGGATTTATGGCCAGGCCGAATTCTTAGACTTCATACCAAAAGCATGACCCATAAAAGTGAAATAAATGGATAAATTGGCCCTCATCAAAATCTAAAACTTCTGCTTTGTAGAAGCTCGTATGGAGAGATTGAGGATACAGTATAGAAACTGGAGTAAAATACTTGTTGATCACATGTTCTACATCAGACTAGGCCTGGAATTTGTAGAGAACTCTAAAAGCTTGATGGTAAAATATGAAATAATTCAATTAGAAAATGGGCAAAGGACATTATTAAGGATATGCAAATTAAAATCACAGGGGAATATCTGTACACATCTATTATAATAATTAAAATTTTAAAAATGATGGTTGTATCAAATTCTGGTGATGACACAGAGAGACTGATGGTCATGTACATTTACAGAGTCACCCTAGATAAAATTTAGTACATTCTTAAAAACCAAAATATCTGAATACCATGTAAACTGCTTGACAGTTTCACTCTTGGGGGTTTGTCCCAGAGTAAGAAAAACTTGTGTTTATATAAAAATCCATGTACAAATGTTAATAGCACATTGATTCTTAGTGCCCCATGTCTGGATACAACCTAGATGCCCCTCAATAGCTGAACTATTAATCTCTGGTACATCTGTCCCATAGACAGCCACTCTGCAACCAAAAAGAAATAGCTGTTCACAAAACTTAGACGGATTTCCAAGAATTATGCTGAGTGAACAAAATGCCAAGTTCAAGGGCTACATGCTGCATGATTCGTTTGTATAATGTTTCCAAAATGACTACATAGTCCATGTAATATGCAATGTTTTAAAAGTAGTAGGAACTTAAAATATTGTGTAAAGTGATTTGGAGCGAGGACTTGGAACCTAGCCTGCTGGAGGCTCATTCCAGAGTCCAGGTTTTACAAGCTCGGGGACCTAGAGTAAGCTCAAAATCTACCTCGATTTCCTCTCCTGTGCCATGGTCCCACACTGAGGTACTGACGTGCAGAACCTGTCGGAGTGACAAGCAAGTGCCTGCATTTAAAATGCTCAGTGTGGTGCCTGGCACTGAGGATGCACTAATATGTGTGTTTTGACCACTATAGGATTTTAATTGCCTGGTTCCTGTCGTGAGTCTCAGATACTTTATAAAGCTGTGTTTTCTTCTGAATTAACTTCACTCCAGCTCATGCATCATCCAGTATTTTGGAACTAAAAGAGGCTGAAGAGGGTCCTGGGTAGAGGACCCCAGAAGTTGTGTCCTGGGCTGTCCTTGGCTTGAGTTTGGATCTTCAGGCACTTGGGAGCTGAGCTCTCTTCTTTTGCAAGTTCTCTGCCAGCTCTCGGACCTCAGCCTCATCTACATGCATGAGGCAGGAGGATGTCAAACTCAAGGCCAGCCTAGTCTGCACAGTGAATTCAAGGCCGGCCTGAGCTACATAGTGAGACCCTGTCTCAAAAAACCAGCCAAGCAAACAACCAACCAAGCACCAAACAGACAACCAATGAGCTAACCACCCAGCCATCTGTCCATCCATTTATCTTCTTTTCTCTGATCCTTTCCTCTCCCACTGCACACCGCGAGGTGTTAAAACCCAGGCTCCTGACTGAATCCTGTTTACATGTGAGGATTCTCTCACTGAGCCCCAGTTTTACAGTTGGTTCAGTTTCCCTCTGTCACCTTTCTGGGACTTAGGGTGGTGATGTTGGTTTTGCCTGTGCCACAGCCTGCTATGAGCACTTCTGCAACCACGGGGTGACTTTCTGGACTGGAGAATCTGAGTTATGAAATCAAATCCAGAACAGGTCAGCAGGCTGAGCTGTGTGGAGTAGCTTATTCCTACCTGAGAAGCCCTTCCCCTTCCGGGGAAAGGTGAATAAGAAGAGGGGTTAATAAAGGGAGTCAGTCAAATTCTGTGTTTACTATGTAGCAGATAATTCTCCTGTTGTCTTTCTCTCCTTCTCCCTCTCCCTTGCTCTCTTCTCTCTGTACCCCCTGCCCCATGGATTGAATCTAGGGCCTTAAAACAATTTTTTTTTACTTTGCATATATGATCTCCCCATGTTGCTAAATCGCTCTGGTTCAGCTCGAACTTTCGGCCTTCTTGTCTCAGCCTCCCTGAGAGCTGGGTGAACCCACCGCTGTGAGGTCAATGCATTTCATTGTACAGAAGAGGGCAGTGAGGGTGAACGCTCAGAGGTTCCAGCCAGCTCGGATGAGGTCCAAGTTGGATTCAAGCCTGTGCAGGTTTACTGCACCCTAACTGCAGTTCCCAAAGCCCCTGGTCCCTGCGTGGTGGCCAACAGGGCTGGGAGGGCTGTGAGGTTTCACAGGAAGCCCACGGCGCTCATGAGCCTGGAGGTAGTGACAAGGCTGGAGCGATACCTGCAGGTGAGAATGACTCTGACAGTTGAGGAAGGCCGCTGAGGTGGGGGAGGACACCAGGTGTCCAGCTCAGGAGGCAGGGCGGGGACAGTGACCCTGGAAGGTTGGCAGGTGCACGCTCTTGTTCCCTCTCCTTGTCACTCCAGCAAGAGTGGACCTTTGGACACTTGAGTGTCCATCAGTCCCCTGCTGCCCAGCTCTTGTCTTCCCTGGGCTGAGGACAGCCTCATCTTCCTTCCTGTGGCTGTGCTGATTGGGTGACCTCGTCCGTCCATGGGTTCTGAAGGGCACAGCCACTGTCCTGGCTCTCAGTGGCCAGACTGGTTGTGAGCTGCTGACCTTGGCTGCCTCTTCTTTGCTAAGCCAGCTTTCTCCCGACTCTCACATCCTCCATCCTGCTCCTGCTTCAGTCTGCAAAGGAGAGAGAGAGGCACTCCTGGAGGACAGTGCTGTGGACGAGAGGAAGGGTCCTCCAGCGCCCGGGCCGAGTGGGGAAGGTCAGCTGTCGCTTATATCCAGGGTGTGGAAGCTTCTTATGTGCAAAATGAAACTGGGGGCTCAGCTGCTCCGCAGAGCGCAGTGTGGTAGACAGGGCTGCAGTGAGAGGCAGGTGGCTCTGCTGTCTCGTGAAGTTTTTCTCCAGCAGAAAACTGTTCATCTGGTAACAGGACACCAAGAGGAGTCTCCTCTGAAAAAAAAGGTTATTTTTGCCACTGATGCTTTAAAGCAGAGTCTTGCCAGAGTGCGGTTGACATCTTTGGGATTTCACAAGAACTCTTCTCTTTGCTTCCAATTAGTATTGTTATGCACTTTGCTGGAGTTTGGTCCAGAAAACCTAATAAATTGCTTGCTAAGCTTTCTTGCTGAGGTTCCTTGTGAGATGCATCTTTGATTTTTTTTTCCCAATCAACTCAGTTTTTGCAAAGCTGACTGCAGCTCCTTCGGACACAGGAACTCTCTACCATTCTTAGCTGTGCGTCAGGAACAAAGTTTCCGGTTCTCTGAGTATATTCTGCCACCCTTGTTTTCTTTGCCTTTTAGGGAGAGAGCTGCTTCTCATGCTTCGGGGACAAGGTGTTTGAGTGGCCTCTAGGGTTTGGCAGCTCCGGAACAGAATCTGGTTGAGCATGAAGCAGAAGATGAAGCAGGGGTCACCCCTCTAACCTGTACTGGGACCCCAGCTCTGAGCTGCTCTCCACATCCAGCCCGGTGGGCGCAAAGGTGTGGTGTACAGCACAGCTTCCCCCGTAGTCATTTGGCCCAGACCACGAGTCTGGTCCTCACCAGGACTCTAGAAAGGACACATGCCCGCACTGAGCCTGCTCCTCCCCATCGGCATGGCTCCAGGACCAGCCCCCTCGAGCACCATGCTAACAGGTAAATATTCAACCCAGGCTGCATTGGCTTTAGGAATGAAATATCAGAAACACCTCTGTATTCTTCTGCCGACTGACGGTGCATAGGTTCACTGTGTATTCCTGGCAACGCTGCCAAGCTGAGGTCCCCAGATGAGAGACCCTGGCCTCAGGGTTTTGTAAGCAGAAGCAGTTCCTCACTGCCTGAAACGCCCTCACTTGCGTCCACATCTGGACCCAATATCCTGTCCACTGGAAGATGTTTTAAAATGGATTTGATCCTTTTTTAAACTTTTGAGTGAGAACTGTGGTGTCCGGCTCATTATTTACACCCCTTCTTGGCCCCTGATCGTGGCTCTGACTGACCTCCCTTTTGTCAGGAAGGGGACAAGCGCTTGTTATACATGGGCCCTCCATGCGGACACAGCAAAGTGGGAACACAGGATGAAGGAGTTTGACTCCTTTGGTGTCTACACTTAGCAGCTGCAGCTCTGCCATCTGCGAAAGCATTTTGCATTTGTTGCTGTTCAGTGTCTCTTCTCCCTTCCCACCCCAAATCAGCTGAGGTCTGACCAGTTAGCTGAGTACAGTCTGCCCCGAGCCTTGCTGTGTCCTTTTCTTTCTATGAGTGTCTTAGCAAAATCATTCTATGAGATGAATTTCAATGATCAAGAATGATTCAAAATAGGTTAACTGTCCGGAGTGTGCCCACTCTGCCTGGGAAACCTTAGGATTCATTATAATCTGCTTTCAGAGCTGCCCAGGGAGGGGTCCAGAGGACGCTGTTCCTGATTCCCATTGTAACTTACAGGAAACTTTCACAGTATCTGAGACCCCGACGTCCTGCAAACGAAGGAGGAGGACATCCTCAAATTCCTTGCTGCAGGGACCCACTTGGGCTGCACCAAGCTGGATTTCCAGATGGAGCAGTACATCTGCAAAAGGAAAAGTGACAGAATCTACAGCAGAAATCTGCAGCGGACCTAGGAGAAGCCTCTGCTGGCAGCTCGAGTCCTAGTCGCCACCAAAAATCCTGTGGACCTCCATGTCACATCCTCTAGGAAGACTGGTCAGCAGCCGTGCTGAAGTCCGGCTGACCCTGGAGCCACCCTCCTGGGACCTTTGCTAACCGGATCCAGGCAGACTCCTGAGAGCGCGCCTTCCGGTGGGTGATCCCTGGGAGACCCTCATGGAAGCGTCTTACGTCAAGCTGCCGACCACTGCCCTGCCTCGCACAGTCTCCTCTGTGCTGCGTGGACACCACCAACACATGCAGCAGTGAGGGCGCTCACTCAGGGGTCTGGGCTGGTGAGTGCTGTGCATGCGTGGCACCATTTCCCGTGCACACCGTGGGAAGCCATGCCTGACCTTCACTGCAGGGGTCCTGAAGAGACGGAAAAGGGAGAGCAGGGTGCTGCTGCAGAGGAGGAATTTCAGGGCGAATGGACTGCACCAGCTTCAGAGTTTGCTGCTGCTCAGCCTGAGGCTGCAGACTGGTCTGAGGGTGTGCGGGTGCCTCTGCCCAATCAGCTGTTCCCTACCGAACAGCAGTTCACAGAAGGCTGGTCTGCAGCGACGGTGCAGGCCACTGAGCGGGTGGGAACCACTGCCAAGTGGTCTTGAGCTGCTCTTCAGATGCTTCAGCAAAATGGAAATGAGGCTGATGGAAAATAAAACACCAATTTAAAAAGAAAAAGATCCATCCTAATCCATGTGCCGTGCCTTGGATGTACCACTGCGGGCTCAACTACCCGCAGAATTCCCTCATCTATGCCTGCGCCTGCTGGAACTCTGCCTTCCCGGGCTCCTTTGTCCAGAGATTCCACTGGGGTCATTGCTATCAGATGCTTCCCAGCCAATTCTGCATCTTTCCCAGGTGGCTCGCGTGAGATAAAAGCGACACCTATGCAGTGCATGCCGTGGGGGTCAAAGTGCTTTTTCTGCATTTTCTCACTTAACAGCAGTGACCATCCCCATCCTGCAAGTCAAGAGAGACTCAGGAAGCTCAGAGGCCCTTCACGACAGAAGGTGGGGTCCGGACCCAGCCTCAGGAGCTGCCCGGCCCATGCCACTGAGCAGCCAGGAGCATTTGGAGGATGGCTGCAAGCAGGCCCGGGTCCTGGGACGTGTGGCTGGAAGTGACGCTCTAGCAAATGCTCCGTCTTGCAGCCACCAGAACCTCTGACGCCCAGCTCGAAGACGCAGTTCGGGTTTCTGTCTCCTAGGAATGGAAGGAAAGGAGCTGGAGATAGCAGGACCTCGTGCAATCTGCTCTTCTCTCCCGCCTTTCATGATGAATTCCTTGGCGCGAGGAAGGCTGCCAATCTGGCTGCTGGGCCTGAAAGGGAAGCTGGCTGTGTTTGTTTTCTCAGATGTTCTTCTGTGACCTCCTGAGTCAGTGTCAGGGTGTTTCTGGGAATCAGAAAGCTGGGGAGTCTGCCCCAGAGTGCTGCGGTCCCTGTGTCAAGGAACCCAGGCTTTGCACTGATTACAGCACAGGCTTCCTACCCCAGCTGCAGACCTTTCCCAAGAAGATGGGAAATTGATGATCAAGCAGGCTTCCTCCTGCCCCGTGGTTTGTTCTAAGTAGATTTTGCATAAAGATGTTTTCTTCTAGAAGTTTTCTCTTCATGAATATTTATAAAAATAACACAGTGCTTGATGCATGCATGTCCAGTTGACTTACTGGACGTGTTAAATGAATAACTGTTTAATATCATGACATCTGACAGGGTAATTCTAATGACTGCATTTGTGCTCCACACAACAACCTAGCAGAGGAAATGAAAGGAATTCTGCTTTGCAGAGGAACATTTGCTGCATAGAAACACAACTCAGTAGGTGACCAAAGGCCAAAGGGGGCTGGCTGGCTTTGCCTTGTCCTGTGTACCCAGCGTCTTGATTAAGTCACACCTGCCCCTTGTCCTGCAGATCCTGCGGGAAGGGTTGAACCAGAGGCCGACCCACAAGACCTGAAAGTGCAGTTCTCCTGATACAGTCAGTCCCCGATTTCTTTCCGCCATCTGCTATCCCAAACTGAGGTCCCTTTCTTAGCAACACCTCTAGGTGTTAATTAATTAATGTTTAGTTTGTAGTTGGATTTTAATGTTTTTTCAGACCACAGAAAAGAATGAGCGCAAGTGAACAGAAGGCAAACTATAGAATAAATCATAAATAAATCATAGATACAATGCAGGCATGTGTTTGTGTGTGCACGCATACAGATTTGCATGTGCCTGCCTGTGTTTTTGCACTTAAGTTCACTTCTATGTGCGTTATAACTGTATGTGAGTTTGTATCATCCCTGTTAGTGCGATGTACACGTGTATCTGTATGTGGCCCTGCGGGCACAGATGAGAGCTGGATCATCTCTTGCTCCTCTCTGGATTCTGTTTGATTGTCCTAGTGTCTCTGAAGAGCAGGTCTGGGAGACGCACTACGGTTCCCACTGGACGGATGGATTTTCTGGTGCAGCTTGCCCCTCATCTTATTTCTCTGCTTCTCCTCTGACTTGCTGGCAGCTGGGCCCTTGTGTCTTCCAGATGTTCACCTCTGCCAAATCTCCCAAAGTCTCCAAAGTACCCTGCTGTTCCCAGCTCCCCCAGCTCTTCTGTGCCCTGGGAACAGATACTGGGGACTCGCTACCAGCCATCTGTGCCCTCTTTCTATCCCCAGATTCATGATGGACATGTGCAGGCCTCTGTCAGGATTTGATAGAAAAGCTGTCGCTTCTCTGGGAAAAACTCAGTGATACTTTGATTATTGGCAAGTATTTGACATTGCAGTTACCACCGTACTGAGCTATCCCTACCTGTGGGAACAGCTGCCCTCCGGTGGGGAGAGATTGTCAGAGGCTTCCACCCACCCAGCTGTCCACACCCCCATACCCACCTTGAGGGCTCTTGGAGAAGTCTCGGCTGCCCCTGGGTCACAGATCTAATTGTCTCTAGGAGCATGGTGCTTCCCGCTCGTGGTCTTCTTAGGAGGGAGGTAGATGAGAGCTGGGAGCGGAGTATAGGTGGCTGCGGCCCACTGAACTCCACGCAGCAGAAGTAGGAGAATCACTCAGGAAAGAGGCGACTGTCCCAGGCATTTTGGGTACACGCTTGGTCTCTTTTTCTGATTACATTTCGTTCTCTTCCTGGAGAGAGTGGGGAAAAAGGCACTGTGTTGGTTACTTTTCTGTCTTTGCTGAGACAAAATACCCGACACCAAGGTTAAGAAAGGAAGAGTTTATTTCACTCAAAGTGTGTGGAGGTTTCACACACAGTCAGCTGGCTCCAAGGCAGGGCAGCGAGGTAGTGGGGCAACACTTCAAGGTGGCAGAAGACAGCAAAAGCAGCCAGAGCAAGAGAGAAGAGAAAGCCTCCTTTCCTCCCTTATACTGCACAAGGCCTCTTCCTCCAGGGTGGGTGTATCACTCCCACTCACACCACTGCTGTGCCCTCCTCTGGCACAGGCTGAGGATATTTACAAAGAAAGGAAACTGGCTCCCTGCTGAGTCCCTTAGTTAAATTTCTAAACTTCTCAAGCTGACACAATATATCGACACTTTCATTTTTCACTGTTATGATTAAAATAACACAGGTTCCTATGACAGATGGGAAGACAGAAATGACCTTAGGTTTAGTTGCCACTGTGGGATCCCAGACCTTTGCTTTAATACCACTGCATGCTTACAGACTCCATTCCCAAATCCTTTGCCTAGACGATGTGATGGCCTTGCACTGGTGATTAGTTCTTGGGATAGGTCAGCCCTGGGTGTCCACACTAAAGACCTAATGGCTTGGGCATGGAGTGGCAGCAGGGCAGGTGCCAATGCAGTGACTGTGGAGACTTGGGTCTCACTTTGGGGGGATGGAGCTGGTGTCCCTTGAGAGGCAAATGCGAGTCTGCTCACATAGGTCCTTCTGCCCCTGCTGGGGGTGGGGCACCAGGCTGGGAGAGCAGAGCCTCGAGGGTTTCTGCAGGTTCTGCGGACCCCTTCGGCTACGGTCCCAGGGCTGTATGTGGTGAGCCACCCTCTCGGGTCCTCAGCTCCCCTGCTTTCTGATGCTGATCTGTCCTCAGGCTGGAAGTGACCCCACCTTGGTCCAAGCCCTCCATTGATGCCCTCGCTGTCCCCATCCCAAGTGTGTGCTCACCAAGGTCACATCTCTTTCCTGCAGTTCTTATCTGCGCAAGGGTGGTCTATTGCCCCTGGCGCTTCCCAGGTAACTCCAACCCAGGGCACTGTTCTTGACAACCTTTTCAACCCGGGACTCACTGTGGGCTCAGGAAGCCCTTCAAGATGTCACCTGTCACCCCCATGTTGTGCAGAGCTCGGATGAAGACTCCACAGCCTGGAGAAGCTGGTTCCTCCACCACCATCCCCAAGCCCTGCCTTGACACCTCCTCACACCTCTCAGCTTGTGCCACTGCCCAAAATCTCTTCCACAGGTGACTTGTAGCCACATTCTTTAGTCTCTGAAAACCCACCAGCTGTCTCAGCTCTTCTGAGTGGATGTTCCCTGACTCAACAGATTTGAAGAGACTTTGACTGAGAAGTCCCATGGGTGCTGTTTTGTCCAGAGTGTGGTCCTCCCACATCCTTGTCCTCAGATGGTCATCCCCTGGGGAAGGCCAGCTGCTGTGACATAGTTGAGGACTATTTCCCAATGCACAACCATGGCATGCATGAGATGGGCTGACCATAGGCCTTCAGCTGGCCAGACTCAAAGCTTTGGGATGGTCCAGTCTCCAAGGTTGTATGATACACATCTAGGAGAGTGCAGAGACACAAAATGTGAGCATGCTGGTGAGAATATTAATCAGACAGTGCAGGGCACAATGAAAACCTTCAGACAGTGTTGACCATGATATACTAGAATATCTGTCAACATGTCCATGCTCTTTAACCCAGGGATTCTCACTCCAGACATAGACCTAAAGAGGAAAACAATGAAAAACAGCCTTGGAGCAGAAGATGTGTTCCCTTCACCAATGACTGGGAAACAAGCTCAATTTCCAACTACAGGAAAAGGTCATTAGAATTGTGATGGGCCAACCTATGAAATGTTATTTCCGTCCTTGCACCGTTGTGGTCGTTAGTGAATGACAAGCATGAAAAGTATTATAAGACATGAAATAATGCTTCTGCTAGAATATTAGTGTTAAAAAAGCAGGCGCTCAATGTTCAGTATATCAAATCTATGGTTCTATATCCATAAATATTCAGTATTTTTGCCATTTAGATTTGTGCATGCCTAACACATACATCTATCACATTGACAATTCATACACACATGCATATCTTTAGTTATGAACAG
The DNA here is from genome assembly GCA_004027295.1 of Dolichotis patagonum. Taxonomy (NCBI): domain Eukaryota; kingdom Metazoa; phylum Chordata; class Mammalia; order Rodentia; family Caviidae; genus Dolichotis; species Dolichotis patagonum. The sequence goes on along the minus strand of PVJX010007418.1, from coordinate 38,500 downwards.
CGAGTCATTTTGGATAGTTATGTTTTTGCATTTATATGTTCATAGCCATGCACATACCTATATGTAATCTGCTGTCTATCTGTCAGATGACTGGATTAAAAAAATCACCAAAAATTTTATAGGACTTGTGTTTAGCAAAGGCTTATGTGGAATTAATTTTCCTCTTTTATAGTTTTTGTCTTCCAAATTTGTTCTTGTGAACACGCACTACTTTTTTTTAAAAATGAAAACAATGTATTTTTGTTAAAGTACTTTACCCACCATTTCACATTTATGACCCTTCAGACTTTCTAAAACTTGGACTGCAATTTAAATAAAAATAGCTGTGGCCAAGACAATGGGCATGTTTTCCCTCTGGCAGTCACACAATGAGAACACATTTGACAGGCAGCCCAGGACATTCCGAGTGAACCAACAGCAGGAAACACACTCAGGCTGAGATCATTGTAAGTTACTAGATGACAATTTGTTCTAAGTTTCGAAAGCGAACTCAGTGAGTATGATTTGGCTATGAGATTCGCATGTTAAATAATCATTGAAAGCCAAGTTTCCCCGGTGTTGAACATGCCGTCACTGCAGGTCGATGAGGCTCCAGTGTCTGCGTTTGGAGTTTGCCGTCCTCACAGAGGGCCTCTGGGACACCCAGGGGGTCTGGATGTTCACAAGGAGATCCCAGTGCCCAGCATACTCTAGGTGTCTGCGATATCTTCACCATGCTTCTCATCCTAACAATCTTCTACATGGGTGGAGTTTTCTTTCACTGTAAAAAAGAAAAGTAAGGTAAAGAGATGCTAAACAACTACCCAGATGGTGATTATGACCAATGGAATAACACAGGTAGAGCAGCACCCACGTACAGTGGGCTGCCAGAGGTTGAGGGGTGTAACTGACAAAGGTGGCACCCAGCTGTGTCCAGCCCAGAGGGACCTGAAGGTGTGTAGACAGCAGTGTCTCCTGAACAGAGGTCCCCATGGATAAGTTGGTCCATTGAGAGTGGAGAGTGGGGTGGTTGGAATAGAGGACTCGTTCTTACCTGTCTGCCATGGTGCGCTGTGGCAGAGGCTGAGGAATTCCATCTGACATGGGTGCAAGAACTGTCACCCCAGGGAAGAAGAGGTTACCAGGCAGGAAGAACATTTCACTTAGAGAAAAAAAGAACTACTGCCCCTGAGCTCTGGATTAGATCTTCAGATGCACAACAGGGGTCCAGCCTCCCTGGGTGCAGTCTCTAGCCTCACAGGGTGCTTTTTGTCTGTGACGGCCTCCTCTGAGGCCACTGTGGGGCTGGTCACTTTGCTTTCTCCTGGCCTTGTCTGTGTTTCTCTCAAGCCAGCTCTCTGTCCTCAGCACAGATATATACCTCACCCACCCTGCACTTGGAAAAGGAAAGCATTTTAGAAGATCCAGGCTGTCTAGGCGAAGCACTGTTTGTCGCTTGTGTTCTTTCTGGAATGTTTTCCATTGTGAGCTGCACAGTAAGTCATAATACAAAGATGGCATGTATCCATCTTCCCAACCTCTTGACCTAGATTTTGGAGGAAAGTAGCTCAGGCCTTCAAATTGCCCATGGGTGGGTCCCAGCTCATCCACACTGCATCTTTGTGCAGTTACACAAAGATCTTTGTGCCGCCCGGGCAGATTCTTCTCCAAGCCAGCATGTCCTGCCTCAACACAGAAGCTTGGGTTTCACCTCTGCATCCTAGCCAGACACCCTGGAAGCAGTGTACGCCCTGTACAACCGGACATACTGACCTGAGATGGTGGAAGACTGAATTTATAACAGATGCAGGAAAACTTTCTGAAAATAATGTTTTAAATGGGGCTAAGAGAAATGGGGCTGTTTCAAGGCTCCTGGGGCAAGCTTTTATTAGATATGTTGCTGACCAAGCAATGTAACAATCTTGAAGAGAAGTGGACCTCTGCAGAGATGTCCTGGTTAATTCAATCATTTTTTAAATTTTATTTAAAGAAAGAAAGAAAAGAAAATTAAAAAAAAAAACAAAATAGAAAAAATGAGAAAAAAGAATACAGAATTCAAAAAAAATTAGCACCATAAAATTGCTAGTTGATACATTACATATTGTCATCTTAACAATAGTTGTTAAAGTTACAAAATCAAAGCATAAAAAGTGGCTAGACACTCAAACATTGACAGTGCAAACTCCTCTGTTCAGTGATCTAACAGAATTTCTTGGGCATCTACTCGCTACCAGGATCTGTGCTGCACTGAGAATTTGGGAACTAACATAGCAGGTATTGTTGTTAGGGAGGATCTTTTAACTTGTGACCCATTGACCTGGCATCTGAGTCCACACACACACACGTGTGTGTGTGTGTGTGTGTGTGTCTTTTTCCAAAAGATTGGGATATTTCATGAAGCTCCATGGGTTCAGAGAAGTAGGTTGGGGTAGGAGGATTGGTCCTGTCTGGTATCCAGCTTTGTTCAGAGCAGAAACAAGGCAAACGAAAATAATCAGAGCACAGTGTTTTTCTTTCTTCTGTTCTCCTTTGTGGCACTCTTCTTTCTCCTAAGGGTATACATGGGAAAAGTTAGAACACAACAAAAATGCTGACAGAGTAGTCAATCACTGGGGGATGGAAACGGAATTCTAAACTGAGAAAGGGAGAAAGCAAAGCTGAGAAAAATTCCATAACGTAGAAGGCATGAGGTCCACACAAACCCAGGGAAAGAAGTTTCTGGAATCCTAGTTCAGGAAATAGTTAATTGCACAGATCAAGCAATTTGCTTTAGTGGAGTGAATTAGCATTAGCTACTTAAGTGGATTTCTTTACTGTGGTGTTTCTTCATCATTTTAGATGCTAAAATGAAGTACTATATCTCAAGAGAAGGATAGAATCATATGTGACATTTCTTACATTTTGACTATAGCATAGATTCTCTTTTTAAAGTGTTTGGAACATCTCAAAGGACCAGAGTTTTGTGAGACTACAAAGACAGTAAGGCAGACACACCAAACTTGCTACCTATCCTGATTCAAAGGTGGTGACATGCCTTTTGCTGGTGAGTGGCCAAGGGTGCTTTACACACTCCTTATCATGCCTGGAAGAGCAAAGAGGGTTCTATGGGACCCAGAGAACCTTATGAAAGTGTAGGAACCCAAGCACAGCAGTGAGAGGAGGAATAAACTGAGAAGACAGGAAGTAAGCCAAGGAGAAGCTAGGGCTCATGGTGATGATGACGTTGATGAGGACAGTGGAAAGGACAGAGGTAATGATGACAGTCATCGTGATCATAGTGATGACGAGGCTGGTGATGGTTATGGTGGTAATGGTAGTGATGATGACAGTGACTCTGCTCGTGCAAATTAAGGTGAAGATGATAATGATGACAGTGACAGTGGCAGAACTGATGCCACTAAGATTTCATGACGATGCAGTGAGTTGAAGTATGTGGTGGGTGCTCACAGCAGTGCTGTGCGTACTGAGCAGCGACTGTGGTGTGTTGGCTCCTAGCCGAAGCACTTTGTGAGTGGAGCTTGTCTAATATGCCTGATCCTCGAGGTCAGTGCAGTCGCCTCACCCTGATTTAGCAGACGGGCAAAATAAAGCTTCAAGTTTTTTTTTTTTTCGCTTAGTCTTGTAACCAGCATCAGAGTCCCCACTTTGTACAACTCCGCCCTGCCCCAAAGCCCCACCCAAGTATGCAGCAGTTTCTTTATGCCACACGTTGCTAAGTGTTTTCATGTATCACTGCCCACAATAGCTCTTTGCCAAATGTGCTGTTATTCCTAATTTGCAGAGGAAAAGCAGAGTCTGACACTGTGACATAAATTGCCCAGTCTCATCCAGTGATAATGTCAGAGCCCAATGCTGCAATCAAAAAGTTTCAAAAACTAATGCCTTGGCTCCAAGGTCAGTGGCTTCTGTACTTTAGGTATTAGGAGGCACTGATGACCTAGCAAGTTGAGAGGATATAGGAAGTGAATATGTGCGTTCTGCAGAGCAACGCATGGTCAGCTTCCAGCAAGCACTTGCAAAGAGTCTGTAGTCAAACTTCCTATGAAAGCTTTTAGGGATCTGAATTATTTTTTTTCATGAGTTTTGTTATTTCTTGGGTATTTCATAAGGGGCAGAACAGTCCAAGTGGAGGAGAATGCACATGAAGACTTAGATGCATGAAAGATTTTGCAGCGTTTGGTAAGCCACCAAAAATTAGAGCTAAGGGTGGTGAGGCTTCCACAGGAAGTTCCCAGCTTTGTCTCATCTAGAGGGAAATAGGAGGATGTAAGAAGCTCAGATCAAGGTGCTATGGCAGGGCCCGGATTACCAATTGGGGGCATAGCCTTCCCTGTGCCACCCAGGGGACAGCGCTGGTTCTGTTTTGTCTCGTTTTGAATTGCTTGGGAGTGGGTCAGACTTGGAAATGGCTTGAGCCAGTCTGTTTCCAGGAAGACAGTCCCACAGGTGCATAGGTATGTGGAGATGCTTCCGGGGCTATGAGCAGATGTGGGGGTACCACATACGACAATCAAAGTTAGAGGTCTCATGAGGCAGCAGATTGAGGTCTCTGAGACATGAGGGGTTAAACAGGACATCTGTATGGCTCCTGGCTGCTTTAGCCACCTCTGAGGTCTGAGATCTGAGGCCAGGGTCAAAGATGTGCAAACTCTTCCAACAGGAAGTCTCCAGTTTCATTTATCCAGACAATGGATAAATTGTAATTACTTGGCTATAAAAAAGTAGGATAGAAAAAATATTTTTAAAAGTCTACAAGTGCAACTCAAGGTCTCATATTGTGGATGAAATACTACTCAGAATCATGGTTTTGCAGGCAAAAAAAGACTTAGGAATTTGTTTTCTTCTTTTGTGGGATAATGCAGATGACTGAACAGTCATTCTGTTGAATAAGCCAAAGTTTGGTGAGTCTGATTGCCCTGCCTAGAGTCATACGCCTATGGGAATATTCCTTACTCATTGGAAATTTCTGGGTCTCAAGAGCATACTGTAAATAAATCAGGGCATGCACTTCTTTGGAACACTATAGAAGAGGACCGTAGCTTTCCATGATTTCCTTTCTTAGAGTCTTATGAATTAGTAGCATGAATTTTGAGGTGGTAATAATTTGATATCAAGACTTAATCTTCCAACTTGTTACTTCATCACTGAGTTAGTCACTTTCTTATTCCTGGGACAAAATATCTGACACTTGCAACCCTCATCAGGAGAGGTTTATGTGGTTGATGATTTCAGTGCATTTGGTCCATGGCTGGGTGGTTCCAAGGCAGAAACACAAAGCTGGAGGGAAATGGCTCAACCCATGGCTGCTAGGAAGCAGAGTGAGGGAAGGCAGGAACTGGGGACAAGAATCCATCATTCCAGCTTATGCCCTCAGTGACCTTCCTCTTTTGAGAGGACCCTCCATGCAACAGCACATTCAGCTAGGAACTCATCAATGGATTAGTGCCCCAATCATCTTCCAAAAGTCCCCTGTGAACACAAGAGACTTTGGGAGACCTTTTAGATTGAACCACAATAGTCACCTTGGACTTCTTCCTTTGTTTCTTTGATGGCCTCACTTTCTCAGTAAATAGACAAAACTAAATACCTGGAGAATAAAGGGTGTTGTGGAACAAAAGGAATTAATGGAGGTAAAATTTGGGTCATAGCCTATTTATCAATCCATCCATCCATCCATCCATCCATCCTTTCATCCATCCTTCCATCCATCCATTCATCCTTCCATCCATCCATCCATCTATCCATCGATCCATCCATCCATTTATCCATTCATCCTTCCATCCATCCTTCCTTCTATCCATCCATCCATCCATCCATCCATCCTTACTTCTATCCATCCATCCATCCATCCATCCATCCATTCATCCTTCCATCTATCCACTCATCCATCCATCCATCCATTTATCCATTCATCCTTCCTTCCATCCATCCTTCCACCCATCCATCCATCCTTCCATCCATCCATCCATGTTTCCATCCATCCATCCTTCCTTCCATCCATCCATTCATCCTTTCATCCATTCATCCATCCATCCATTTATCCATCCATCCTTCCATCCATCCTTCCATCCATCCATTTATCCATTCATCCTTCCATCCATCCATCTTTCCATCCTTCCTTCAATTCATCCTTCATCCTTCCATCCATCCATCCATCCATCCACCCTTCCATCCATCCATCCATCCATCCACCCATCCATCCATCCATCCATTTATCCCACCTATTTTACTTGAGGTGCTCCCACATTGCAAGTCTATATTTTGGGGCTGGGAGATGCTGCTCATGCATGACTGTAAGCAGCACCTTGTAGTAGACATACCTGTTAGAAATAATCAAGAAACATCCACCTACCATCCACCTACCACCTACCACCACCTGCCATCACAGTATACAGCAGTGTGGTGTGATGTTTGCGTGGAGCCTGGCCTGAGCACGCCCTGTGGTCAGCTGTGTAGGTGAATCTAAGGTCCCTGCAGTCACAGCTTCCCGGTGTGCATGTCTACCAGCACAGCACATAGTGAGGAGGGATCCGTCCTTCTCATGAAGGGGCAGCACTGAGACCGGGATGACAGAGTCCCACGGAAAGGCCAGCACTGAAGTCTATTGTGTCTCAGCTTCAGATTTGGATGGCAGCTGGATCCATTAGGTTTATGAAGCTGCAAAGCAGAACCTGCCCCTCTCCTGCCTTTGAAAGAGCTTTGGTGAAGCTCGTTTCCCATAGGCTAGGCCAGAGAAGCTTGCTTGTTATACCTCATCTGTGAATGAGGAGAAATTTTTTCACATTGTGTTCAAAGACTCTTAGATATCAAAATCCTCTGAAGACAATTATTTAGTAGGAGATTATTTAGCAGAACAAAAATCTGGAGGGAAGGATTTATAGAAAATATTTGGGATTTTTCAAATCTACCCTTTAGGGAAGGAGAAATTTTCTAATTTGCCATCTGTGGAAAAACCCACAAACATCTTGATACTACAAAACTTTTGCACAGTATGTTTATTATCAGGTTTCTCTTGTCAGAATTTTCCATCCTGGTTGAATATGCCAAGTTGTTTGGGGAAAATCAAAGAGTTTAATAATTTATGTCAAAAAGATTCCTTGGAAATCTTTTATATGAAAAAAAGTTGATTATTTTAAAGTTTACTTCTGCTTGTATACTTCCTATGTTAAAAATTAGGGTGTCATTGAATTCACACTAATATTGGCTACTAAGAAGGGTAACTCGATTGTTATTGTACCCATTTTAAAACTTCTTGTCAATTTCCTCTTAATTTGGTAAATGAGACCAGAGAAGTCAGTCTATACTTGCAACTGAAGCTCTCAATTTTAAATACATTTCTATTTTCCATTTGTCTTGGAAAAAAAAAAACTAGAAAAACTTTTCTAACACTGTCCCTTTTTTTCTACTCTTAAAATATTTGAAGGAAGTTTTTGGCTGGCATTTTGCTCCAAACTGTGGAAATCTGTCAAAGTCATGCACTATTATGGCTAAAAAAATGGCTAATAATGGCTGAAAAGATAACTGGCTTCCTGCCTCCTCCTTCCCAATCCATAGCTGCAGAGGGGAGGAGCCCCTGTGATGCTTTTCATTGTCTGCCTTCAGTTTTCCTCCACCTCCATATCCTGAGGCAGTATGTCCACACACCCATCCCTTCCTTCATCTGGCAGAGATTCTTCTTGAGGCTCTGGCTTTGATTTATGAGGCATTGGCAACAATTCCACGACTTGGAATCTGAGTATCAGCCAACTGGTGTCCCTTCTACTTTCCTTCTTTCTCCTGTGCCCTGGGCCTTCGAATTCAGGTGTTAAAGGGCCAAATCTGCATGGATGAAGATTTTTAAATTTGGTTCAAGTCAGGAGGTGGTGGTAAGAGAATCCTAATACACTGTTAGCTGTTACGCTACAGTTTGAACCTAATCTTCCTGGTAGAAAACAGAAGAAAGGCAGTAATTTGGGATCTTTGAAAAAATGTCTTAGTCTGGATTAACACACAGGTGAAGGTTACTGTTTAAAAGCCGGTTATCCTTTATTGAGGAAGGGGTTGTTAGGTGCTAGGCAGCTGTGTTAAGGGGCAACCATCTATGCTTGCGGTGGGGAGGGCGGAGAAACTGCTGCCTCTTCCTACCACTGCTAAAACTCCCTCAAGTTGTTTAGCTTCAGCTAAGGACTTGCAGAGAAACCTACAGCTCAGAATCCCTGAGTCACTCTGACACACTCTTCTAGGTGACTCAGAATAAGCTTTGCTCCTGAAAACACTGTGTTCTCCCCTAAGGAGGTGTTCCTGTCTGCCCTTGTTTGCACGTACTGTGCATGAGAGAAGGACTTCAGTCTGCGCATACTCGAGAGTGATCTGCGAGGCACCTTCCCTACGAGTGTGCACGAGTCTTCCCAGTGAAGACTTCGCTGACCTTGTCTGGGGAGTGTGGTGCTTAGGAGGAGTCTTGACTGGATGAATTTTGGCATCCACTCTGGGGGTGAATGGAGCACTTTCTCGGTGTGTCTAGGTAGGCTATGGAGGCGTGGCACGAAGGACTATCTTAGTCTCTGGCCTCTTCCTTTCTGGCTGTTTTACCTGCTCTGCTTCCCAAGGTCCATGAACTGAGCAGCTTTGCTCCGCTACAACCTTCCACCATGAGGTCTATGCCTTCCAGTCAGCCATCGCAGGCTGAAACCGTGAGCAACGTAAAACTTTCCTCCTTCGAGCTGTGGGTGCCGGGCTTGTGTCTCAGGGGAACTGGCCAGGACAGGGATGCTCACTGCTCCGAGAGTTACCCCTGCCAACAAACCCTCTCTTCCCTCTTTCATCTCCTTGCTGTGTTCGTTGGCTTTGTATTCAGCAAGGGGCAGCATGTTAGGCTTGATTCCTGATGATAGCTTTCACCATTATTTTCCTGACCTTTGCTACAACTCAACCAAGTAACTTTTTGATCTGCGACCTTCTCCTGTCAAGTCTGTCTGCAGAAGTCCCAGGGGTGAATAAAGAGCAGGTGACGTGTGCTGTCCTCTGAGCTGCATGATCTGTGTGACTAAAGCCCGCACTGGTCAGCACACAGTGTACCCTTGCGCTCGAAACCGCCCTAGCTTTTCAGAGGACTGCAGCCTGTCCTCCGACACCTAACGCCCTTACTTTAAGTCTGGGCCAAACTTCCCAAGCTGTGCAGTTTTCATAGGTTTTTCTGGTTCATGTTTTATTGTTTTAATGTGAATGAAGGGCTTGGACATGGTTCCCATATACTTTTTTCTAGAAGTATTCCATATTCTTCTACTGTATAAACCCCACAGTTGTTTACTTGGCAGATTATTTTACAATGATTCATTCCGAAAAGAGTCCAGGAGAGGAGCTGTTGCTCTAGAACATCTTATAAAAGTTATTCCTCTCACTCCAAACTATAACGCTCAGAACACAAGGCAGTAACAGAGGCGTTTGGCTGTGGTGTCCCAATCTCATGTATGTCTTCGTTATTTTGATGCATTTTGTTTTTCTTGTATTGGGGGAGTGGTTAAAGAAATAGCTCCATAACTCTGAAACATTTCCAACATGGAACCCTAATATTGTGTCTGTGTTAGGTAGCTTTCCAATGTTATAATGAATGCCTGAGATAATCAACTTCTAAAGAGCAAAGGGTTACTTTGGATCACAGTTTGGGGGTTCTGGGATGCCATAAAGTGGTGCCATCGCTTGTGCTGCGGCGAGGTGCCCATCACAGTGCAAGCAGGTGGCAAAGCAAAATCGCCTACATCACGAGCAGAGAGTAGAATGAGTCAGGGCCTGGGCCAGATTGGCTCCTCAATGGGTGTCACCCCAATAACCACAGACCTCCTCATAAGCTCCACCTCTTCCAGTTTCCCCCAGTTTTTAGTAGTGCCACTCTGGGGACCCACTCTTTGCTATTAGAGCCTTTTGGGCCTATTTAAGATCCAAATGACAGCAGTGTCCCTTTTGGTGACTCATGACTCAAAGGTCGAGGCTCTTTGGTGGCCCATCTGTTCCCCCATTCACCCATCCCACAAGGCAAGGAGGAATACTGGCATTTCCCTTGTTCTAGCCCATCTATGTCCCCATCTTCTCCACACTATGGGGAACATGGAATAATCTGCTTAGGGAAAGCTTGTTAGGCAGTGCCATCCACTTAGCTATTTGGTGGTGTCTACAAATAGCTCTTAGACTTTTAATCTGTTGGGGCAATCTAGAAACCATCACACTTGATTAATCTGTGTGAGATTTCACTGGAAGGCTCTGAAATCTACTCATTTTCTAAGCTTCTAGCAGCATTTCTCCTACCAGAGCAAATTTAGCTCCTGGGCCACTTTTTCTGTAAGTTTGACTCTGCCAAGCCCACCGCTCACCTTCTGTAGGTGGGCAGGAGACCTGTGTGCAAAAGGAAGTGGGTGCAAGCGAGCCTTGTAGGTTTGACGTGTGTCTGTCTGCACTGCTTTGCTCAGGCTGTTGCAACAAAGAACCCAGATCGGGTGACTTAGTAGGAACTGGTTATCCCAGAGCTGGAGGCCGGAAGACTGAGGGAAGGAGTCAGCAGACTGGCTCTTTCCAAGACCTCTTTCTTGCTTGGAGTCAGCTGCCCACAGCCCATGGGTCTCTTCCCAACATGTTCCTTCTGTGTCTGTCTCTGTGCCCAAATTTCTCTATTTTAAGGACAGCAGTCACCCTGGATTCTGGCTCATTCTCATGTTAGTGTGATCACCTCAGTAAAGGTTTTATCTCTAAGCAAGGTCACACGCTTGTTACGGGAACGAATCAGAAGGTCCACTTGTAATTTTTTTCCGTGTGAGGAGAGGGCCCAGCTCAACGCCCAATAGCCATCTCCGTCTCTCACTAGTGAAGTTTGCCTTCTTAAAAGCCACTGTTGATTGGACAGTTATACTTCCGTGTACCTTTAAGCTTTCCCCCTGCTATCATAACCTTTAAGTGCTGTAATATTTTTCAGCAACATGAAGAATAACTTGTTGTTCTCTAGTAAAAAGTAAGAAACATTTTTTTCTGTTGCTTCAGGGATGTGGGGGACCCACTCAACTTTCAGTTTTACTATCGTGAAGGTTTTCTTTGGTAACCGTGAGTTAACTACGATTTTGTGTGACCTGTGGCAGCTGATCCAAGGAATTTGGAGGCAGGTGTGAGTACTCCGTCCTTTACTGTCAGACTAGATTTTTAACTGGTTTGGCTTTGGGCCTTTCTATCCTTTCTTAGCTGTTCCTTTCCTTTCTGGACCGTGGAGACAGTAAGGGCAGAAGCAGTGGCTGGTATTTTTGTCACTCTCTTGGGCCCCGGGTCTGAGCTGATTGATCCTAGAAAGCAGTGTCCAGAGCTGCAAGTGGAGAGTTTCACCAGCTGGGTGTCCCTGGAGGCCACCCCAGAGACTGCAGAGAATGGCGGGTGACTGGACTGAGGTCAAAGCTGAGCCCTGGGTCGACTCTGCTTGATGGCGACCAGGCCTTCTCCACCAGGGCCGCCATGACACTGTGGCCTTCCTCTGGGACCAGGAGCCAGGCTGTCGTGAATAGCTCACTTCTGGTTCATCCAGTTGCCCCGGGGGATGAGTATGGGGAGGAGGAGGCCTCCCTGGAAAGAAGATTGGCCCCCCAGCCTGCAGCCTCTGGGAAGGGGACTTGCCATCCGTCCCGGGGAAGCGATGGCTGTAATATCTAGAATCTGTCACCCAGCAGTGGCAGAAAGAGCTTGAAGGTAGATGGTGAGTTGGGCCTGGGAGGGTGATGGTTAGAGCCCTTTGTGTGTGTCACCACAAGCCACCTGCCACACCTGCCAGCAGGCACAGGTGGTGCTGCCCAGGGCCCAGTCTCTCGGCCATGTCTTTTACTTTCTATATTCTCATGCTGTGCCCTGTGGGGTGGGCTGACCGGGGACACAGCCTCTCCCAGCCCATCAGGTACCGAGAGATAGTGAACAGCTGGTCCACAAGTGCAATGTAGAAACCACGTTGCTAGACACAGACCATCCCCTTAACCCCATGGCAGGTTCCAGGTAGCCCTGGACCCCAGGACCACACAGTAACTCACACCAGCCAGTCTCGAGCTGTCCCTTCCTCTCCAAGTGCCCCACTTCCTGGCAGAACCATTGCTTCCTGAGTGGCCTCACGTGCCCTGCCATGAGCCTTCCCCTTGGGAACTGCAACAAACCCCTTTTTCAATGGCCTTTGTCTCCCATTTGCTGGCATTGCTGTACATTGAATTTCCTGTTGATACACAGTGTGTTGCCCTGGAGACAGCAGCTACCTCCTAGCTCCTGGGCCTGGGCACACGCTGGGGCATCGCTGAGCTTGGCTGTCGTCTCTGACCATCCTGCACTTCTGGGATCCTCTTTGCTGTCCTCTGCGTCTTCCTCTGTGGACTCTCAGGCTTTCTCATCTTCATTCCCCAGCCCTCTTTTACCCACAGCCACGAGGAAGCCAGCTGGGCCGCACTGAGTGGGGCTGCGCCTGTGCTTCCCTGCTCACTGAAGGGAGGGCCGATGTCAGCTCATGCACGTGGCCCCAGGACACCAGCATCCCCGGGGTGTAAGAAAATCCTGTTGTCCCCTTACCGGTTACTCTTCTCTCAGCTGCAGAATCACACAGGGCGAGAATCAAAGGAGGACAACAAAAGGATGTCATGGTCAAGGCTACGCCATGGTGAAGTCGGCCCTGAATATGCTTTTGCTTTCCTAGGTCTCTGGACTATATCCTGGTATTTTCAAATAAACACAATAATCCTGCAGTAAGTAGAGAAGATTATGGTGTGATTCAGCGTTCCCTATCCCTACATCACTTAAAGTGCTTACCTTTGTTTACTTGAGGTGGACGGTCATGTATACAGGGTATAAAACATACCTCTTGTATTCCTGGAAGCTTAAATAAGACAAAAGTAAGTGTATATTTGTATTCTGCAGCCACCTTTCAGTAAAGCAATTTAATGAAGTAGCATTTAAACCTCCTACTTCCCTGGCTCTGAAAATCATTAAGCCGTCGAGGGAAAAAGTTTGTCTGGGTGCTGCAGCCCGAGTCTCATTATGTGGACAAAGCAGCAAGGCCGAAGAAGGTCAGATGCCTTTGGAAATTAATGAGAATGGGACTGTGTATATACAGAGATAAAACCTCTGGGTAAATATTTGAAAAAAATTAAATCAGAGAATTATTTTTCTTATAAAAATGCTGAAGTTTCAGTTGCTTACAGATATCCAGATGGCTTGGGACTTGCTGGACACGTTTCAAGTGGATAAAGCTGAATGTATCTGCATATAATTTGGCTGACAGACTGGAATCTAGTGACTGGAGATTTCCTTGTTGCTATTATATTTGAGAAAGATGGCACTTAGAGCTGTAATTTGTCTAATAAAATATATGCACATGCAAAATGCAAGGTAACAATGCAATGTTTCATAAATTACCTTACTAAACAGCTGTCTTCTACAGGGAATAGCTATCATTTCAGTACTAAGATAAATTGCTTTATAGCAGCTTATAAGTGTGATATAGTAAAGGTACTCTGTTTTGAAAATGGAAAATTTTCTATAAAGTCTTGATCTCTTCCCACCTCCGGCCTTTTCTTTTCCTCTGCCTCCTTCTTCCTTTTGTTTTTCTTTTTTCCTTCATTTCCACTTTTCCTTCTGTGTCATTTGCCCTCCTTCCTTCTTTTTCCAGCCTGTTTTTTTTCCTTCTCTCAGACCTGAGATAAAATGTAAAGCAGTGGCATCCCACCTACCCTACTTAATTGATAAAAAATCGAATTGGGTTCCATGCTGATTAGAGAACAAGGTAGTCACTGGCTCTTATTAGGAGAAATATCCTAGTGCTACAGTTTTTGATTAACCAAATAAGAGTATAGGATGGTCAATTCCACCCAAAAGTCAGGTAAGCCGCTGACTGGGGCTGGAGTCTGTCTAAGTTTCCTACGACATTTGAGACACTCACACGAGCATGTGGCACTCTTGGTTACCTAACATTTGAACCTAACTCAGCATCCTTGCCGGTATCTGGCAGCTCTGCCAAGCAGGAGACCATTGGAGCAGTGGCCTTGCTGATGTGATGTGCACGCTGTACTGGCTTTGCACATTATTCCTGCGTGATGGCCAGGCCTCTGAAAGCATCTCCTTGGTAACAGGAGGATGTGCACATATCTCTGTGATGCCTGGGGTCTAGGGATTTGAGGGTTATGTGCATGGGCACACAGAAGGTACCTAGCGGGGCAGCTTTCTTCCTGCTGCAGAGCATCACTGGGGATCCTAATAGCATAACGCTCCTCTCCCACACTGTCAATAGTGCCTGGCGGCTGGACAGGACGACCAGGAGCGGAGACAATTCCATTATTTTCTGGTTATTTTTCCTTCCATCTCCTGAGGAGAGTAAAACGTGCAAATGAGGAACAGACCACGGACCCTTGCAGTTAGCTGGGCAGAGTTTCATGAACAGAAGATTTAAGGCAGTTTAAAGATGTGCTCTGAATTCTAGAGGGAATTAGCTTTTATGAAACTGTAGTTTGGTCTCATTTCATTGCTCAGCTTCAAGAGTGAAAAAAAAGACAATAAAGGATTAAACTTAAGTGATTTTCTGCAATTAAAGTCTTCTGGAATTTTAAAAAGCCCAATTGTATTGGCATTTGCCAAATATAAATGCATTTTCCACTGAGTCAGCCAAGAGGAGCTGGATTGGCCTTCAGATTCTCAGGCAGCCACTGGCGACTGAAGTTACCACCTTCAGAATCCAAATCCTTTTCCAAGTCTGGTTGTTTCAGTTACGGTGACACAAAAGGCCAGCTTTGAAATTTCTCATGATCCCAAGCCACTTGGTTAGCAAATAAGGCTGGGGTATCCAGCTTACTTCCTCCTTCCAAGGCTAGTGTTACAGTTTGGATCTTGAATGTCCCCTGAAGACCCTGTGTTAAGGGCTTGGTGGCAGCCTGTGGTACTGTTGGGAGGTGTGGAGCCTTTAAGAGGGGGGGGCTTAATGGGAGGAAGTGATGTCATTGGGATTGTGCCCTTAACTGGGACTCCAGTCCCTCCTTTCTGTCCTTTTTGCTCATGGCTGACAGGAAGGGTGTAACTGCCTCACCATGCCGTCTGGGTCATGGTATATCAGGCAATGACAGGTCCAAAAACAATGGAGCCAACAGATCATGGACTGAAACCTCAGAAACCAAGTATTTAAATAAGTTCTTCATCCCTTTAGATTGATTTACCTCTGATACTTGTCACAGGGACAGAAAACTAACAGCTCATCATTTTCTTTATCCACAAAATTTAGCTTTGGTGCCTACCTCTAACCCCAAAGACTTCCAGGCACCTCTTGTATGTGATATTTCATGACACCACAGCCTTTACAACAGCATCCCCAAAGCAACACCAAGGCCTGGAGCCTGCCTGAGGTCTGCTGGCAGATGCCACCATGAGGGTCCAGACCTTGGGACCATCCTTTCCAGTGTACCCAGCTCTGTGACCTTTCACTTACTTTTGAATCCCTCTGCCTCAGTTTCCACATACATAAAATAGTAGTAGGAGTATCTACTTTGTAGGGTTTTGTGAGGATTTAGGGTTGTTATACAAGAGCACACAGAATACTACCTGGCACATGTTAATCAGTGATCATTAGACTAAGCTAATGTAGGCTGTGTTCTTAGAAAGTGACAGGCTTTTGCTGAAGCGCTGGATGCAACCCATTGCTGCAGAAATGCTGAGTGTCCCGTCCCCCTTGGGATGAAAGGATTGGAGGAGACTGAGAATCCAGCACCTAAGCTCCAGGGAGGCGTAGCTTCCTCACTATCTGCCCCCAGTCCTAGGTCTCTGATTGAAAAGTTGGGCATGAATCGTTATACCTGGAGAAGAACTCAGACTTTGTGCTGTCTTTGCCTTCAGGGGCAAAAGGAGCTGGGGAAAGGACAAGGGATGGGGGTAAAGGATTGAAAATGATCAAGATATGTTAGATGGATGTACCCTAAGCAAACATCGCTAATTCCCTAAAATGAGCATCACTATTTTATTGCAAATGTACACTGATAAGATAAAAAATTATAGTTAAAAATAAAGGAAATGGAAGCGGCTTTAATTTGCTCTCCCTGCAAAGTACCAGCTGCTTTTACATAGCTTGTCTCATTTAAAAAATGTCCACATTAGATAGTTTTCTCCACTATTAAATATTTATCATCTCAAGTTAGGAAATAAAACAGCTATTGGGTAAAAATTATTTGAATTGAAACATATTTTTGCAGTCATTTCTCTTAAAGATGTCCTTTCAATTACACCTCCTAATCATCTTGATGCATCGCAGTAGCAGTGACGGTGAAAGGCGTGATGGTGAAGAGATGTGTCTGGAAAGGGTCACCACCAATCCAGAGTCAGCAGCCAGAGAAAAAAATGGAGAAAAGCTGGGTTCAGCTGAAGAGGCAAGCCTACATGACCATGCACTTGGTTGTCTTTGCTGCAAATTTCTGTATCCTTCTCTTCCAAAGGGCAAAATTAAACCTGCTGTGACACCCAAGGGCAAAGCCACAGTGTGCTACCATGGTCGTGGCCATACCGTCGGGATCCCCCTCCCCCAACCACCCCTAGGCTAGGACCTGCACATTGATGAGCAGAAGCACAACAGAACATCTCAGCTGTGTGTTCTCACTGCCAGGCACAGCTCGTGTCCTCGAGGCCAGGGCAGGGACGAAACTGGATCCCAGGAAGACAAATGACATTGAGAGTCTCAGGAATCAAAGGCAGTGTTATTCTGCATCTAGTTTTTCATTTGGGAAATGCAGTCTGGTGTGTTCACTGCTGTTTTGTCTGGAAGGATGATAAAGAAACACGATTGCATGTAGTATAAAAGGGAGATTGCGGGTTATTAAAATTCCAGGTGGTGAGTGGCAGGAGATCTGAAACTTATTGAGATGATTCCCAAGAGCCCATCGTCCTGAGTAGCACTGATTCTGCTTCTGCTGGTACAGGCTGAGGCCTGGCCCACGTCAGACCAGGGCACTGATGTCACAGATGCGGTGATGAAGCCGTGGGACCTGCCCTGCCTTCTCACAGATAGGACACACTCTGAGAGCGTGGTTGTATAGATTCCTTTCTTCTTAATTACTTCCTGAGAGTAGCCTAAAATTATCTAAGCCATTCTGGGACCCAAAGTTGCTTTATCAGAGCCAATTCCACACACTGTCATTTAAAAATTTTTTTAAAATTTTGAAGGTAGTGAAATACAACAGAACAAGACAGAACAAAGCCAATTGAGACAGTGCAGTGAAATTGGTAAAGAACATCACAGCAGGTTACCGGGATAATGGTAATAGGTGCTGTAGTATATCTTGTTATCTTCACAATAGTTGTTCTTCCAATCAGGTATGGCAAAATCAAACCAAACGCAGAACATCATAGAACTTATCAAAATAGAATATTGAATAGAGCAATACAATTAATCAGAACAAAGCAAAACAGTGAAAACAATATTTGCCTTTAAAGACATGGTAGAAGGAAATCCCCCCTATTTGCTATATTGCCTATAGTCAACCTCCCAAGAGATGCTCAGACCTCTGGTCCCCATTTGCCAACTGGGGTGAGGGGGGTGGGATGTTTGATTCTCAGCCCATGTGCTGGTAGGCTCACGGCTGCTTACCAGGGAGGTGAGCAGGTTGCTTTGTTTCCCAGCGCCCTAAGCTCCAACATGGCGTGGATCTTGGGAGACGCTGGCTAGTTCTCCCCTTGGGGTGGCCGCCACTTGGCCGAGCCACAGCTGTTTACGAGGGAGGCAGGCCCATGCACTGTCATTTTTATAAAATTTTAGTGTCCAGTGTAGTGTCCACAACAGCACCAACTTCCCAGCCTTGTCCAGAGGAGGTATGAATGGTCAGTGCCAGCCCTGGGATCCTTGCCCTTTGATTTTAGATTTTAGTCTTTGAAGACATGATTAGTCAAAGAGTGCTAATTATTAAGGTTTTTGGCAATGGTCAACTGTATTTTTCCAGCAAAACAAACAAACAAACACCCCCAAACAAAGGAAATCTATAAACATCTTCCTTCAGGCTCTCACACGCCTTCAAATTCTTTGATGTGCTGTGGGGCTTCCGGGTGCACTGACTGGAAACGTGAAAAGACGAGGAAGACATTTCCAAGTGACTATGGTGACAGACGACCAGTCACAAGCTCACGTTCTGCTCAGGATGCAAGTTGGCCTGTCTTTCCAGCCCAACACGGGACTGGGTTCTCCCTAGCGGGGAGTGACAACAGGAAGCAGGCCATGAATTTGGCGTCGGCAGCCAGCCACGTGTGACCCTTTTTTTTGTGTGTTTCAAATGCTTTCATAATCAGAGACAGCTTCCGTTAGGAAAGTTGGTATAGGTTTCGTATTTTCGTGTGGGGCTTAGTCTAACACCAAGGGATAAAAAAGGAAACCAGCAATCCCTAGGGTAATCACAAGTTTTTATTTATCCTGGAGGCTACTGGGCATCAAAGACCAACTGGATCTGAGCTGTTTCTAAATACAGAAGACAGTTCCTGAATGTCTTCTCAGAGCATATGTGGACTGCGGGGCAGCTGGCTCACATATCTCTTCTGTCCACAAATAGAGTGCAGACAAATATTCTTCCTTCCATGAAGTGAAGTTGACATAAATAGTATAGAGAATCAGTGGGTGGGTAATTAAACGGGAAAAAATACTTGTAGGTCTGTGTCCCCAGTCTTCTGAATGCTCTCTCTGTGGTTTCCTGGGCACCTTCCCCACCTCTGCGCAGAGCTATGCCGGGGTCTGCACACCGAGTCATTCCAGGGACGCAGAGCGTCACTGTTCACCCTCACAGCTTGGACACTGTGGTGATGGTGTTTGGGTTCATTCCAATGCAGGGAAGAATATAGAATCAGGGACCGGGGTGCATGGCTGTGCGCAGCAAAGACACTGAAGCTGAACATCAGGAGAGAGATGCAGGCTGGATCCCTGAATTCTGCTGGAGAGAGCGTCGCTGTGGAGCCAGCAGTGGATCAAGCCCCTGGAACGGAGGGGTCCCCGGCAGAAAGAGCGGTGGAGCAGACAGGCCGCTGAGCTGTCCATCTGGAGGCCACTCTCCCCTCTGCAGCAGGGAGGTGTGGAGGCACAGGGGGGGCTGAGCCAGGGCTCCGGGATGTCACCTGGTCATTCCCAGCCCCTGCCCGTGTGGCTGCTTGGGGCCCGAGTCCCTGGCGCATGGAGAGACAGCTGGCTGCTGGAGGCTGACTCGGGAAGGGAGGACGGGTGACTGTCTTCTCCTCGGAAGGTTCGCTTTAGATTTTGTTTCTGCCAAGACCGGTTCCCCGAGGAAAGACACAAAGCCATCACAAAATCCTTTTCTTCCATCCCATGGCTCCAACTGGACTAATGCATTATAAATTTTCTGTTTTACACAAAGCCATCCTAGGCTCTCATTTTGCTAATGTGTTTGCCTGGGGCTCACCAGGCACAAGATGCCCACCCTTTGATTCTCCTAGGGATGCACTGTGAGCATGACTCTGCCTAAAAATTTTCCTCCTCTAAGCGATGTCCATCCGATGTGCGAACACAAGCCACTTAATTTCACTTGGCACAAATTAACATTTATATGCTGCAGTACGATAAGCATCATCAAGTATAACAGCAAGAGATCATATTTTTATAATGCCTATTAATTAAAAACAGTTTTACGCTGTCACAGTGGTTTGGAATGCTTTCAGCTACAAGTAATTAAAAGTAGGCTTTATAGTGACTTAAACAAATGAAAATAAATTTTTCATGGAAAACAGGAAGTCTGGAGAATGATCCCTGCTGGTGCCAAAGCAGCTGACTAACAGCGCCGTCCTGAATCTAGGACTTTCTAACCCGTTCTCACTGTGTTGGCTGGCTGGCTGATGTTGGTGCCTCGGGTTGCAATGTGGTTGCTTTGGAGCTGGCCATCACATCTGGGTGCTTGACAGGTGAAGGAGAGGAAGGCTCAGGCTAAAGTCTAAGACAAGTGCAGTGCATTTGTACCCATATCTCACTGGCTCTGTCCTGCAAAAGAGCCTCAGAAGTGACCCTCTGCAAGGCTCCTCTTTAGAGAGGACAGTGACAAACGAAAGAGAACAGTTCATCAGTGATAAAGCTCATCAACAATGTCTGTCAAAAAGGACTTCAGTCATTTTTCCTATTGTACCAGTAGAGCCACTGAGGTGTAGATGATCTAAGAGAATTTCACAAACTTATACATTTGTCAGTGACAGAAAGAGGAGACACGCCTGTGCTTTCTGACACTGCATTTCGGACTTCAGAGTTTTTCCTGAAATGAGCGCTCCCAATCAGGGTAATTTCCATTAAAAATACTCTTGAGGATGGTGCCCACACCTGTGATTCCAGCACTGAAGGGAGGCTGAGGCAGGAGGATGGCAAGTTAGAGTCCCTCCTGGGGCACTTTAGCAAGACTGTGTACAAATACACAATTCAGAAAGGGCTGGGAAAGTAGGTTAGTGTAGAGGCCCTGGGTTCAACGCTTACTATTGCAAGCAAAACCAAACCAAACTCCTTTGATAGCAGAGCTTACAAAGGAAGTCAGTTGGGGTCCAGTTCTCTTTGGCATCTAGGGACAAGTCTGGATGCCTGGGGCTACCTGCTGGCTCGGCAGGACTTCCTCCAACCGGTGATGCTCTTGGCTATGGCCTCTGTCATTTCTGTGTTCACCAGTGGCCAATCGTGGTGGAAGAGTTTGGCACTGCCTTTTGTCTGAGAAAATAATACGTTTTCCTTTCACGGCCTTCCTCATGACTGCCACGTAGGGTTTGTTTAACCCGTGTTCCCTTTGTTAGCTGACAGCAATGACAGCACCAGATGCCGACTGTGTGATGATTACTGCAGCATTGGGTCTAGCTCCAGTCACTCCAAAATGACTTGCAAATGACGGAGGCCTAGAACTTACCAAGAACCTGGGAATTCAGAAGGCTGCCCTTGGGGACAATGACACCCAATACTTAACGGTACTTAGCACTTATCAAATGGTACCCAGTACTTAGTGGTGAAATGAGCCTCTAGGACCACAATGAGTGAAATAATTTTTATTGAATAATGACTAGTTTAAAGAATTGTATGAGCTGTGATTGAACACCACAGTGGATATTTAAGTTTTAAAAAGACTTTCATAGTAAAAGGCAAGCTGGCATAAATCCCTCTCAAACTCCTCCCTGTGACTTCAAACACGCTTGTCCTATCTTTCTTTTCTCCCCAGTGTTAATTTTCATTAGGACATATTTGTAGCACATAATGATCCCATTCCTCATAAGGAGTTGGTCCATGCACACAACACACTTTAATTCTTTTTACTTTTCTTTCTTCCCTTTTTCCTCCCCTGCCCTTCACTCCCCCTTCCCAATTGCAAAAGATTACTTTGCCTACTTCCTATTATCTAATCTTTATTTTGATCTTTATATTTTTGATTTCTCATATAAGAGAAACCATGCAATATTTAAGTTCATGTGTCTGATTTATTTCAGTTGACAGTATAGTCTCAAAGAGTATCCATTTTCCTGCAGGTGACTCAAGTTTACTGTTGTTTATGGCAGAGTAACACTCCATCATGTACAAATACCACATTTTCTGTATCCATTTTTCTTGTGATGGATACATAAGCCCCTTCCAAGATCTAGCCATTGGCAATTGTGCTGTTTTAAACATGGGTAGGTGTGGACCACAATAATGTGGTGTCCTTAAGTCTCTCAGGAAGATTCCTAGCAGGGAACCAGCTGGGTCAAGTGGAATCTCTAGTTTCAGTTTTGTGAGGTGTCTCTGTACTGATTTCCATCATGTTTGTACCAGTTTACATTTCCACCAGTAATGTGGAAGGCTTCCCTTTCTCCCCTATGACCTTGCTAGCATGCGTTATTATTTGTTTTGTGGTGATGACCATTCTTCCTAGAGTAAATGGAATCTCAGTGTTGTTTTAATTTGCATTTTTCTAATGGGCAGAAATGCTGAATATTTTGTCATATATTTATTGGCTGTTTGTACTTCTTTGAAGAAGTGTCTGTTCATTTTGGTTGCCCATTTTTAAATTAAGTTTTAGATTGTAGGGGGTCTAATTCTTAAATTTTTAAATATATTCTACATTTAGTCCTCTGTCTGAGGAATAGCTGGGAAAATGTTTTACCATTCTGTAGTTTGTCTCTTTCCCCACTTGGTTGTCAGAAGGCGTATCCCAGGCAGCGAAGCCCATCTTTCATGACAGCAGATAACCCCAGGGACTTTTCAAGGTGGTTATACAACACTGCATTCCCCTCAACAGTATAAGGAAGCTTCTATTGCGCCAAGTTCTTGTCAACACTTAGATTTGTCAGTCATTGTGTCTAGTCCTTCCCAAGGAGGAAGCTGTAACTGGTTAAGGTTTTAATTTGCCTTTCTCAGTGACTAATGAGTTTGGGTTAATGCTAGTTAGTTAATTTGTGATCTGGTGTTGTCTTCATTTGACATGTTAGTCCAGCTTCATGTCCATTTTTATTTTGTATTCTTTTGTTATTGACTTGTAAGTGTTTGGTTCACATTTGAGGCATTGTTGTCTTTGCCGGTTATATGTTTTAACAAGATGTTCTCCAACTCTGTGGCTTGCTTTCTCCTCTTTTTGTTTTCTTTTTTGATGAACAGGAGTTCTTAATTTAATGTGGTCAAGTTTATTACTCTTTTCCTACATACAGTATTGGTCTTGTGCCTGGTTTAAAATGTTTTCACTTCAGTAAGATCATGAAAACAGTTCCCCTGACATTATCCACAAGTTTTGTTGCCTTTTGTATTTGATGAAGTCTTTCTTATTTGCATGTAAGACCATTTTATATCTTTTAGGGGTGCCCTAAGTTAGATTTTGCCTTTTGTATTGATACTCGTTTACCCTACCACCATGCTCTTCTTTACTCAGGATCTTTGCTTTCCTGTCTGGAACAATGAGAGACTTTTCCATGAACAGATGTTACCCTGTGCATGGTCAGCCCTGGCATGGACAAGGAGGGACACACAGGGACAGCTGGACCTGCACCCTGGGGGTCGTTGTGTGATACTGAGCTTCATTTATTTTCTTATCTTAATAAATTCTTTTGATTTAAATACTGATACAATATAGCTAGAATGCTACTTACATTTCACCAGGCAGACAGCTGACACGGTGGACTGTCTATCCTCTGTGACACTTCCAAGAATACTCACATAGGGGTGCTCCAGCATGCCCACGGGTTGCTGTGAGGATAGTGTACAGGCAGAGCTTAATCCCATGCTTCATGGGGTGAAGTTAGGCACCCACTGTCTGATGGCCTTTTTTACGATGCAGAGTGAGGAGAACAAGAGTCACATCTCTTGTAAAATTATGGCTGCTAACCTTGTGCTCATTGTGCGTGTAAGAGGCAAAGTGACTTACCAGACAGTCATCCTCTTTTGGTGTTAATATACTTTTATTTGATTTTTTAGAATTCACTTTAGATTTCAAATCTCTTTAAAGGAACGAGGTGTATGCTGGTGACAGCTGGAGAAAAGGACAAAGAGGAAAAGGCTGGAACCTTCTGGACTGAAGCCCAGCAGATTCCTGACATCTAGATAATTGTGTTCATTGGCTTTTTGCTGCCTCCACGTGTGCTGGGGTTATGGAAAGCGCAGGCCTGCTCACAGGAGCAGAGGTCTGTGTCCATGGTTCGCTGGCCTCTTTGCTCTGGGCTGTGGTGTGTGTGATGGGGGAAGGCACTTGCTTCAGTGGCCAGAGAGTCAAAGGAAGGAAGAGAAGGTGCTGGCTCCACGACCAGCTACCACAGGTCCTGACCGGAAGGCCTCCGGGCAGCATCAGCAGCGCCAGGCTGAGGACCCCCAGTAAAGCGCCTCCGGGGATAATCCAGGTCCAAGCTCTGGCGCTGAAGTTCTCGTGCAGGGATCCCACACTCCAAGCATCTTTTTTTCAGCTACTCCCTATAAACTACGAAAATCGCAATGCTTCGTGTTTCTTTAAATATACAGGGTTCATTTGCCCGTGTGATACTTTGGGCAGGAGAATGAAGGCACTGCTGAAATGAACTCATTGTACCCTAAAACTTAGGAGTTGCAAATTCATTTTTAAAAAGTCATCTTTCAAAGATTTGTAGGAGATGAGTCTCTTCATGCCAAACCTTTGGAGGCTCTAATAAAACAGAATTTGTTCTTTTGTTTTAAAGCCAATTTCAAAACATACAACTTCAAAACAACAATGGCAAACAGACATTTAAAAAAATATCCCCCGACAGAGGTGAGGGTGGGGCTCCATGGCAGAGTGCTTGCCTAGCAAGTCCCTGACACTGATGCCTAGCACTGCAGAAAATAACAGAAGACACATGCGCATGCACATGCACACACACACACACACACACACACACAGAAATCCCCACAGAACAGTAGGAAAACTCCACAGAAACTTCCCTGAACAAGCAGACTCGCTCATTTTCAGATCTACTGCAGAGCCCTGCGGGGCTAGAGAAAGTTGTTCTGGACACACAGGAATGGGTTAACACAGACCTGAAGAAATTTTCAGGAACCAGCTCTGGAGGGAAACCACCTTCCCAATGTCATGGTCTTGCAGGCGGCTGTCAAAGGCTCTGCCCCTGTCTCTTTCCTTCACCCCAGCCAGAGGAGTGTCCGCCTTCATGCTATGATGAAGTTTAGGCTTCTTAAATTTCTCAAGTAATCCAGCCCCATGAACTGACACCAAAGTAAGGGATCCTGCAAGGGCATGAGGTGGTGGTGGGGGGCGAGTACAACCCAATGCCTAGTAATAGTTTTATTTTCACTGCATTGGATGGCATCATGTTGACTGATAGTGGTGTTGGAATTTACATATCCAGCCATCGTCTACTAAGCTGAAAGAAGAACTGTAGAATGACTCCATCGATCAAGAGGATCTTAACTTTCAAGTGACAATCACACTGCCACCAAAAGGTTTCCACCTTTGATATTAATTTTGCTGTGGTTTCTTTCTTGTTACTTGGTACACGTTCCTTTTTATCTTGGGTTCACTTATTTCTTTTATGAAAATAAACACCACTCTAGGTATGCACTTTGTTTTCTATATTTTTTAAAACAATGTGCATTGAATTTTGTAACTGCATTGAGTTGCTTTCTTTCTAAAGGTTAATTTGATTTTTGAAAAAATTGCCAGCTAGTGGGCTTCTGTAATCATTCTAGATTTTTAGAAAAAGGGAAGCATTGGAGATACTAAATCAGTGATTTTATTGTTGCTCTTAAATTTGTCTCATGGTGAAGAAAAAAAAGATGGCACTTTTGAGTTACACAGACCTGGATGGGTTACAGTCCTGGGTGTAAGCGTGTTTGATATCTACTCTGGAGTGCTACTCAGATTGTCCAAGTTTCGATTTCCTACTTTACAAAATGTGAGTATGATGCTTATCTTGGTTGGTGGTGGTTGGAAGATGAAATAACTTAATGCATTCCAAAGATCATAATGACCCAACCCAATCTCTATTCATTGAATGCCAAATGAATATGAATATAGAGGAATGAATAATGCCATTGCTACCTAAAATTTTTTTCATGCACTTTTGGGACTTTTACTCTTTGCATATCTTGAACATAATCTGGTCTCCATGAACTCAATAAATTTCCAATTTGGATCAATAGCAAAATCCTCCTATATCCAAGAGTCATGACCTGATTACAAGTTAGTGGTTCATCTATAGCCTCTTGGTGAAATATCTGAGACGAGTTAAGCTTCAGAATCATAATTTTCAGAACTTTGTAAGATTTATTCAATAGCAACATATGAGATGTGATCAAAATATACAGTGAATGTTAAATTAATTAGATAAATTAAATTAAATTAAATTAAAGTGAAAGGGATTAATTACAATTTAACTGTAATAAATTAAATTAACTGTAATAATTTAACTGTAATAACTTAACTTATTACAGTTAAATTGTAATTAATCCCTTTCACTTCAAACATGCTTATCCCACCATTCTTTCCTCCTCCCCAGGGAGTATTTTGAGGGAGTGAGTGACACTATGTCTTTACTGCAACAACAATAAATTTCACAGCGTTTTTAAACATCTTGTACTACATTGGATCGAGAAACACTGCAAATATGTTTCCTACAGTTCAGATTTTGCAGGCAAATAGGTTCATGTCATGTCAGGTATTAACATGGAACAAATTATGAAAATCTTTTGCGTTTTCAGATTTCTGGATTCAAGAATTATGAATAAGGGAGTCTTGGAGTATAAAATAATAATCTTTTAACTGGGGCAATTAAAGATTCGTGTGTAGTTTTAGGAACTAATACAGACAGGCCTATTGCAGAGAGTGCCCTGTGTTCCTCGGCAGTAGTGTTTTGCAGAACTAAGAGCCAGGATAATGACAGTGATCTGATCCACCATCTTAAGACTTCTTCTGCTCTGTGTGTTCTCATTCTGTGTATCCTAAAAGCTCCACAGAGTTTGTCACCTACGCAGGCTCATGCCACCAGAATGGTAGCCATCTGAATACTTTCACACCCCCAGATTGCTGCTGCCCTTTTATAACCATGTCCACACCCCCTTTCTCTTCTGGCAGCTACTAACCAGTTTTCATCTCTAAAGTGTGGTCGACTTGAGGATGTCGTGTAAGTGAAGCCTCACAGGACTCTACCCTTTGGGTAAATTTCCATTCTCACAGGTTCATTGCCAGGAGCTAGAACTGTGATCGAAGATCCTGTATCCTGTGACCTTCCTGAAGTCACTTAGTAGTACTGGTAGTCTTTTGTTGGTCTGTGCTCACTTTTTGTTTTTGGAACAACAGACTGAAGTGCCCTTTCCTTCCTTGTGACAGTGTCAGAAAGGAGAGCTGAGCTGCTGGTGGGAGAGGTGGCAGGAAAGAAGCCAGAGGAAAACCAGGAAAGAGAATTCTGGGCTCTATTCTTTCTGCAGCTTCCTGATCCAAGACCCTGGATTCCTTCCTTCCTTGAATTTAAAGAGTGTTACCATTTCCTTCCTTGAAGTTCTCCTGGGCTCAGACCTGCTGCCTTTTCTGAGCTCAAGGTGGCCTCTGGGACCATGTTTTAAACTACTCTGGTTTGTGAGAAAACCAACTCGTGCCTCCAGATGAGGCCTGGCTGCTCTTTTCTTTATTGAGTCCTGGAGAAAAAGTGTTACGTGCTTAGCAGCACTCGTTCCTGCTGCTCCAGGTTCCCATCCTTTCCTCACAGAGACCAAAGCAGCCCACTGTCTGGAGCCACTACCTGCACTTGCAGTGGTGTAGGGACACGTGCTGAAGGGCTTTGGGTCAGGCTACCCTCAAGTGGTAGAGTGCGCAGAGCTCTTTACTTCCCTGCAGGCTGTCCCCATCTGTCCCTATCCGTCCCTGTTGGTCCTTGCCCCATTACTATGAAGATGGGATAGCGCAGTGATAGAGGGTTTACCTTGCATATGAGAGGCCTGGGATCTACCTCTATTTCTCCCCAAAATAAGTGTGTGTGTGTGTGTGTGTGTGTGTTTATAAATTTCTGGAGGATTTCCAAATGGACATTCATGTCATATGCATTTCAAAAGTAATTTTCTCATCTGTACAGCTTTTGTTTCCTTTCCTGCTCTGGTACAGGAACAAAAACTCTCTGCTCTATGCCCCTCGGTCTTCTGTCATTCAGAATGAAATTAGGTATAGGATTTTGTAGCTGTTCCCTGTCAAGTTGTGGCAATTCACCTTCAGTTCTACCTTAATAACATATTTTTAAAAATCGTGAATGGGTAATAAGTTTTGTTTACAAATACTTCTTTTGCACCAGTTGATAATGATATAGGGGAATGAAACTGCCAGCCTACTAGATGTCCAGTATGGGTTCATGTTCTCTAAAATCAAAGAAAGAATTTTAGGAAGAAAGCTTCTGTCCAAGAGAGAGACAGAAAGTGTCCCAAGTGGGTTGCCAAGGACTCTGTCTTTTCTAGGGACTTTTAAAGCCACAAAGTGAGGCAGGTCTAAGGAGGGAAAGATGGGACCTCACAAAGTGGGCATGAGGTGCGACAGAACTATGACCAACCAGTAAGATTAATTGCTCAGGTAAAATGGATTAAATTGGGGACAAATGGGGAAGTGAGTCATGTAACAAGTGAGCATGCTGAAAGAGCAGTGACTCCTCCTGTAGGGGTTTGGGAGTGACTCCTGGCTTCCTCAGGGTGATAGAGACCTAATTAGAATATCAATCCCTGATGCTTGTCCTTAGGAAGTATATGGGTGCATTTGATTTATCTTTTGTCTTGAGGCCTGACCCACAGTGGAGGTGTCTGCTTCCCCCCACAGTTCCAAGACATCTGGTCTTCTGCACTGGCTCCTTCGAGGGCCCAACCCTATCTGACTGCCTATAATAAATATTTCTATTTAACTCAGTTGCCTGTAACAATAAGAGTATGTGATTTTTTTCCAGCTGATTATATGATGAATTAGTTGGATCAACTTTCAAATGCTAAACCAGCCGTACATACCTGGAATAAACCTTACTTGGTTATGGTATATAACTTTGTTGGATACTGATGGGTCCTGTTTAGTAATATTTTATAGTGTTTTTGTGCCTAAATTCATGAGAAATGTCATCTTGTAGTTTATTTTTTAGTACTAATTCTGTGCCGTGTTGGTAGGAAGTAGTGTTGGCCTTATCCAATAAATTTGCAGTGTTCCTTGTCTCCTGCTTTCTGCAAGAGACTGGGTAAAATTACTATTGATTCTCTTTGGATATTTTAACATGTTCTCCAGGACAAGTTTCTGGGCATTGGCATTTCTTTTGGAAGAGATTTTAAATTACTAACTTGATGGTAATAAGTTTTTCGAGATTATTGTTTCATCATGGGTGAATTTGTGGTTTTGATAAGGCATATACTTTCTAAGTTGTAGAATTTATGAGCTTAAAGTTGTCCATTGTGGATTCTGGGAAGATGGCAGAACAAGGAGCAGTAAAGTAAAAAGCCTCTCTGAGAGAAACAGCCCAGATGCTGGAATATAGCATTTTGGAGAAGACCAAAAGGAAAGAAATGGATCCCCTCAACCCAGGAAGAAACTAAAGTGAAAAACAAAGAAAGAAAGAAAAGAAAAGAAAAACTTAAACAGAAGGCAATAGCCAGACATGCTCTCACCGGAGCTGGTCCCATTGTGTGCAAAAGTACCACTGGAATCCGGAGGTGCATGGTCACAGTGAAGTTGGGGGTTGGTAAGCCCGAAGGCCTTGGCAGGAATACGTGGTCATGGAAGAGAGCAGCGATGGGAGAACTGCATCAGCTTGCTGTGAGTGTGGGGGACTCAGTCCTCCCACAGGAGCGGGTGATTGGCTGGGCGCCATTTTGGAGTTGGGCATGATAAGCCTGGAACCAGAACTGCGCCGGCTTCATTCAGCCACTCCTAGTGCAGAGCAGATTGGTGAGAATTACTTGGACTGAGTCCCGCCCCCATGCACAAGCCAACAGCCAAGGCCGAGGTTTCCCTAAAGCTATCCCTAACCAACCCTGACTGCAAGGCACACACTAACGTGATGAAGACTCCCAGTGTTTAACCAACTCAGAAAGAAGGGGCAGCCTGCCCCATCCCTGCTTGTACTCCAGTAGTCACCAGCAGATTGGGGAAAGCAGCAATCCCTAGCCAGCATGCTTCAGAGTAATTATAACCAATACAGGAAGTGCTGGGGACCCCACTACCCACTTGTCTGGAAGAAACCAGGAACATGACAAAAGAAAGAAACAAAAGGCAGCCTCTGGCCTCCAACCCAAGCAGTACTGGCCCAGGAGAGGCAAACACAGAAGAGATTGGGAGTTGCACACCTGCAGTTTCTGAAGCAACAGCATCTGACATAAAGAAACAACTTTGTTAAACTATAAAAGAACTTAAAACAGAAATATTAATATAAGTAAAGGAAGATATAAGAAAAATAATAAAAGAAAAGTCAAGCACCTCTCACGAAGACACAGATGGAAGAATAGAGGAGCACTGAAAAAGGAGGGAAACCTTTGATGAAGAATATAAAAAATTTTAGAATACATGAAACAGATTCAAAGAGACTATCAGGAAATTAAAAACTCCATTGAAAGCTGGCAGAACTGCTTGAAAGAAACTAAAACTAGACAATCAAACCTTGAAGATAGGTTTGCAACTTGTGATCATGAAAGGAAAGATCTCTTAAAAATAACAAGGAAACAGGAAGTAACAGTACAAAGGCTAAAAGATGACAAGAGGATCTATAACTTAAGAATAAAAAATGTGAATGAAGAAGCAAGGGTAAACACAAATGAAATACAAAGGTTATTTACAGAAATAATTAAAGAAAATTTCCAATCATAGGAAAAGGAAATGATATTCAGATAAATGAGGCATACAGAACTCCAGCCAGCTATAACCAGACATATAATAATCAAGTTCCCAGAAATTCAACACAAGAACAGAATATTAAAAGCAGTCAGAGAAAAGAAACAGATCACCTATAATGGAAAACCCATCAAAATCATGACAGACTTCTTGACACAAACCATCAAATCAAGAAGAGCTTGGAGTGAAGTATTCCAAGCCCTGAAAGAAAATAACCTCCAACCCAGATTGATGTACCCTGTAAAACTATCTCTCAAAATTAATGGAGAAACAAGATGCTTCCATGACAAAGAGGAACTGGTGGAGTTTGTGACCACCAATCCAACCTTACAAAAAATACTGAAGGACATTCTAGAGAGAGAGAAAAAAGACCATAGTTTCAGGAACAGTAGAAAAGGGGGCTCACTGAATGGGGCAGACACTGGAATGAAGGGGAAAATAGACAACCAAAGGCAGAAAAATAGCATGGCAGAGATGAGGCAGAGAAGACTGGTCATAATCACTAACACTGATAGCCTCGATACACTAATAAAAAGAAACACAGGCAGAGTAGATCAGGAGATAGTGTCCATCAAGATGTTCTTTATAAGAAATATAATTAACCTGAAAGAGGGTTTATGGACTAAAAGTCAAAGATGAGAAAATAATGCTGTATGTGACAGGGAACCAGAAAAAAGTGGGGGTAGCTTGCCTATCAGCTGCAGAATGGTTGGAAAGATATAACACTATTATATAATGGAAAACTACTCAACTATAAAGAAGGAAAACCTTGAGGCTCTTGTAGGTAAATGGATACAACTTGAGAAAATGCTCAGGGGTAAAAAGGTTCAGAATCACTTAGGTAAATAGCAGGTTGCCTCTCCAATCTAAAAACTAAAGGAGTTAGTGGGATACAAAATGTACAGTGCACCCTGTGAAAGTAAAAGGCGAGGAATTGTCTAAAAAGGGAAGGCAGTGGACATTGTTAATCTTGTATCATGATTTGAAACCCATATTGTTTTCATCACTCTGTTTAGTTTGGTTATATTCTGTTCCAGTTTGTCTACTTGTACTAGATTTAATGGCATGAACAGCTATTCCAAAGATAGCAGGATATACTAAGATAACTACTTTTGATTTCCTATTAACTTAATTTGAAGCCCTGTATTGCTTTCACTGTCTTGCTTTGACTGATTTTATTTGAATCTGTCTTGTTCAATTGCTGTCTTGTGTTGATTGATTTTATTCGAATCTGTTATGTTTGATAGTATCAAGTCTGAGAGTGTAGGCAACTATTCTGAAGACAGTAAGATTCACTATGATACCCATTCTGGTTTGACTGTTCCCTTCTTTTGAAGTCCTTTAATGTCTCCAATGTTTTGTTTTTATTGATTTTGTTCTGTACTGCTATGTTCAATTATGCCTGATGATATGGGCAATTCTACTGAAGATAACAAGAGGCATTATGGTAAACATTGTTGATCACCTTGTATTTTGGTTTTTAAGTCATGTGCTATGTCCATCCTTTTGTTTTGACTGACCCCATTTTGTTTTTTCTCATTTGATTTTATTCTCTTAAAAAAAAGAAGCTGTCCATTGCATACCTTGCTGTCATGCAGGTGATATATACAAAAGAGGAACAAAATAGAAGAGAGAAAGCACAGAGAAATTCAAATACTTCCCCAAATTAGATATTCCATTGTTTTAAAAATATTTGCTTATAAATGGTAATTTGTTTCATTTATACTACTAGTTTATCTTCATTCATTGGAAAGAAAGTTTTGTGTTGTTATCTGCTTGTTTCTTTTTTGTAAGAATCTTTTCAGCTTATGTTTTGTACTCTGAGTAACTACTTTGAAGATGATACACAGTGCAATAACTATTGTTACTCTCTTACTATTTAGTTATGGAATTGTTTTTTTCCCATGAAATAACAATAACTGATAAAAAAAGAATCCTGTCAGAGGTCATTGCAAAAGCTAATACATTATAGTTTTGGTGTCATGCAATGTTCTTTCTCTTTCAAATTGTGATTTTCTTAGTCCTTGATGCTGTAAGTAATTTGGAAGTTTTATTTATCATGATAGAAGTCTATAGGTCTTAATTAAAATTTTGCTTTCTTTTAGCAGGATAGCTTCACGTTTAGGTTTAGTACTTGGGTTATGATTTCCTCAGGTGGGCTGTATGCCCGCTGCAGTGTATTTTCAGAGCCTTTCCGGTGTTATTTTGGTCTTCTTGGCTTCTCTGGTGGTACAGAGCCTGAGAGGTAAACGGAGTTTTCCAGGCTGGCCTGGGCCTCAGTGTATCCCTCTGTGGGGAGAGAGTTTGGTGGGAGCCCCCTGACCTTGTCACTTTATGTGCTCCAGAGTCTTTCCATGGAGAAGCAGCAACACAGGCTGCACGGACAAAGAAACTGTCTTTCACACCCAGTTTCTGTGACTGAGTATCTCTCCTGAGTTTTGTCTGCCTACACCTGGAAGGACCAGAAAAATCTCACTTTGGCTTCTGAGCCAGGTGTGATGGTTGATGCCTACAGTCCCAGCACTTAGTGAATCTGGGGAGTACCCCAAGTTTGAGTTAAACTCAGGCAACTTAGTGAGACCGTGTCTCAGAAACAAGCAAACAAACAACAAAAAAGGTGGGGGTTCTGGGGATATCACTCAATGCGAAGTGCCCAGGTTCAATCCCTGTCCTGGTGGGAGAAAAAATTCAGGGCACTTAATGTGACAGTAATTTTACCATGTACCCCCCCCCCGAGTGTCCTTGAGGAGAAAAATCTTAGTCTCCCAGGTCCAGTGAACTTCCTGGCCTGTGCTGTGGCCATGTGCTTTTGCCTTTATGTCTCTGGGCAGTAAAGAGGTCTTAGTTGCTGGCTGCAATTGGTTCTCTTTTGCACATTCCACCTGCCTTTTCTGCATCTTAGGGAAGTACAGAGGCATCTGTAGCCCAGGAGAAAGGAACAGTGTGAGTTCTAGTCACTTCTTTATGCCAGGCTTTGAACAGGTCCCACTGGCAGTGAAGCTGGGCTGCATGAGAATTCAGAGGGGCCTCTGTGCCACTTGGAGAGGGGGCGACAGACTTCTGCTGCTCTCTGTGGCTCAGGGGGAATCTGGGGACCCTCAGCATTTTCTGTCTTTGTTAGAACCTTTAGTGCTAACAGCCCAAACTGGTCTGCCTTCTTAGCTCCTCTGCAAATTCTTCTGCTGGCTCCATGCATCATCCTCAGAATTCACAGCTGTGCTCAGCGGGAGGAGCAAGGGATAACGTCTATGTCGCCTCGTCCTGAATAAGAAGCTTCAGAGTCTAGCATGATTTTCGTAATAAACGTGGTTGAAGAAGTAAGTCTTCTGACAAAGTATTCTCAATTTCTCAATGATAGCAAGGTTTTTGGTGTAGAAAAGAATTTTTCTTTCTTACTAAATTTATCAATTCATGTGAAAAATATTACACAGATATTAATACTTATATATTGAAAGCATTACATTTATCTTAAAGAATGAAATTACATGGAATTAATAATGTTTCATATATATCTGGTCATATATGTCTCATGTATACTAAGTACATTCTGGAATATTTGGAAATTTCTTTGGGAAGTTTAACTTCTATTAGCATCAGAGAGCTATTGAGGGGGAGAGAATTAAGCTTGGAAAAAGACAGTGAATGTGCTAAACTCCAGATGGTTGTTATTGTTTTAAATGTATAGATTTTCCATAGTTTGGGTGCAGAAATTTTCCCATGCACGTCATGCAGTTCTGAACAATAGAGAAGTGGAATTGTTGTAAGTGTTGCATATAGTTTTAGGATTTTTAGGGAAAGGCTATATTTATTTATGTGAATCTTTGTGACTTTTCCAAGGATTTGGCTGAAAAAAATTCTAGTCTGTTAAGAAGTGCTGAACATTTGGCTGGGAATTGCATTTTTCATTGTTCCTGTTGTTCTCTTTGAGATCTTTATTTTTCTAATGTTATTATTGACAAATTTTAATCAAACAGTTGTATTTGAAGTTGACATATGAGTTCACTTTGGTGGATGTAGAACTTGGAGACATTTAAGAGTCAGGAAAAACAGAAAAAGCATTAGTTTACAGCTAGGCTAGAACTCCAATTTTGAGTTGCATAAATTTGAGAATGTAGCATTACCATCTAAGTCTCTTCCTTCTTTCCCTTACCATTTATATGCAGCATCTATCGGAGAGCCAGTTTATTGGCACTAGTACAATTAGGCAAGGAAAAACTAGTAAAAAGATGGTAGGAGACAATATGAAACTGTAATTGTCCCCAGGCAGAATAAGTGTAATAATAAAAAATTTGCCAGATGCTACGAAGTATTAAGTAAGTGAATTTATCAAAACCACATGATTTATACCTACAATGTAGCTGGCATAAAGTTAAAAATGGACTATAAATGTAAAATAAATAACATATCAAAGAATTTATGTAAGAGGAGTATATTGTACATTGATTCAGTGTATACTGATATACTTGATATTTTGAACTAAACTATGTTATTAAAATTACTTTTACTTATTTATTTACTTTTTATTTTAAATATTTAATTGGCAAATAAAAACTGTGTATAGTCAACATGTGCAACATAGGAATTTGTGTTTTAAATGCTTAGTGATATCGACTATATAAATACACGTGACTAGCGGTCACCTTGTCTGACAACACAGGTCTATACATTTTTGTCTGTTAAAAACTTCATAAATGAATGTTTAAAAACCTAATTAGTGTAATAAAACATCTTAAGTGTATGTATTCACATTGGTATATAAATAATCTTAGCACAGAAGTAAACTTTAAAACTTTTAACCATGCCATATAATAGTATATCTGAAATTTTAAATTCCATAAACCAGGCCAATTGTAATGCAAATGACAATGTGGTATCATTTTATGTTTAGGCTTTTGACTGTTTTTTTAAATTTTGGTGCCATGACCCATGTAGCTCCTGAGGGTCTCAAGGTCAAGGACCATGAGAGGATGAGAAAAATAAGAGACAAAGCTGGGGTCAGGTGGAGCCCTCATCCTCCTGGTGGGAATGAAGATATGGGCTCCTCACTGCAGGGGCGTTTACTTATACCGGTTAGCAACTTAATGTCACATGACCCCCTGTTGTCCTAGCAACCCACTGTTCAGCTTGTCTTGGGGCCAGGTGCTCTCTGGGCTGAAGCAACTTCTTCCCGTGGTTTGCTCCAGGCGCTCTTTGTTCTTGGAATGGCCATGCTCCAGCCTTGCCCATGTGGTCAATTTCCAGCTTCCGTGGCTCCCAACATTCTGGTACCAGAAATTAAACTCAGGACATTGTGCTTACCAGGCAGGCACTGTGCCACTGAGCCACACCCTCAATCCCTTTATGTTTAGACATTTTAGAAATTAGGAAAAGACCAATAATTCCATAGAAAATACTGGAGGCAGAATACTGTCAGACGTTTAATGAAAAAGGCACCTAGCTTGTATTTGCATGGTCATATTCCCCGTCTTATGTATAATTAAATAAATGTTTACTTTTTTGCCAACTTTCTAGGCACAATCAAAATGTTAGAGTGGGTTTAAAGCAGGTGGCACCATCCACTTGGGGGTGATCCCACAGTGGCTATCAACAATCAGATATCCCTTGTTTAATGACCTATTTGGTTAATGACCATTCAGACTTACCACTGGACGCTCAGAATTACCATGTAGAGACATGAGTGGCTCTTACAGCTTGTATTGAGGTGTCCCCTCAAAGCCTCACGAAGTCCTTGATGAGGCCTTTTCAGAGGTGGTTGATACAGAGTGTGTGATGTCTCCTGTCTTCATCTTCCTATTGCCGGATGTACAGGATGATTATGTCTAGAGCGTGCCATTGCCCCTGGAGAGAATTTTAAAATAAATTTAAGTTTAGACTTACAGAACAGTCACCAAGGCAGCACAGGGCTTCCCCATAAACCACACCCAGCCTTGCCTGTGATTCCCATCTTGCGTCACCGTCGTGTATTTGCTGCAGTGAATAAGCCAACGGTGACACGTTGCTGTGAACTGAAACCTTTACTTTTTCCAAACAGTCCCAGTTCTTAACTAATGCGTTTTCTGACTTGTTTCCTGTTGCCTGTGACAGCTTTTTAGCATTTCCTTATTCTGGATAATTTTGAGAATTCTAAGAAGCAGGAGTCAGTCACTCTGTAAAAGGTCATCCACCGGCTTTTGTGTAACAATTCCTCACGATGACACAGCGTGGCAGGTGATCAGCAGGAAGACCCCAGACACACAGTCTCATTTTCTTCATGTCAGTGGGACGTATGGTTTCTCCAGTGCAGAATTTTTCTCTCATTTCCTTATTTAATTTTTGGGAGGAAGTCATTATACACAATGGGATGTTTTCAACTCTAGGATCCTTAGATATCACATCCTAGGATGAGCATTTTCTGTCAACCTTTGTAATGTTTTACTCTCTTGTTTGCATAGATTTTGGCAAAAAGCGTAAACTTTCCCTTCCCTGTTTTCCTTGCATGCAGGGTTGAGAATCGAACCCAGAGCCTCACACATGCTAGGTAAATGCTCTACCACTAAGCCACCTCCCTCTGCCCTAATAACTCTTATCTTTGTTCTTCCATTGCTAAGGTCCATAGTCTTTTCTCCGACTTCTTGTGAGATTTTCTGTCTTTAATTTTCTGTATTTTGAATTTGATATTCTTGGGTGAAAGTAATTTCGTTTTGTTTTTATTCTTTGTGTACACGTAGGTGTGATACCTTTTGAGTCACTGGACTCTTAATTACAATTTCTTCCTTCTGGCTTGTGCTCTATTCAGCTGCTCCCACTGTGCACATCTTGAAATTATGTCACACATTTTTTTGATGCATCTCTGTGCTTTATTTTTTAAATTATTTTTTATATTATAGTTTGAGAGCTGTTCATTGATATATCTTTAAGATCACAGATTTTTTTCTACTCCATCTACTCTACTGTAGGTGAAATCATCATAGGCCCTCATTTTGATGGACACATTTTGGACATTATTTTAAGTACTTCATTTTGATTCCTCTGACTTTTCATCTCTATGGTTGGATTGTCCATCTTTTTATTTTTATTTTTTCTGTGAAACCTAGAGCTAGGAACTTTATGCTGAGTTGCATCCCCAGCCCTTTTTCAGTTTTTAAATTTTGGCCTCGAACTTCCTGCCTCAGCCTCCCAGAGTGCTAAAGCCACCAAGCCCAGTGCCTTATTCATCTTCCCTTGTGCGCTGTCTGCCGTCTGGACCTCGTTCTCATTCTTGGTCCTCTTTTCACACTCGCCTTTTTGGCCTGCTTTCACTGAGTGGTGGTGGACCTGTGCTTTTCATGGGAACAGCTACACGGGCAGAAGGTGTGAGGGTTTGTTGATTGCCTTGGTGTTGGGCTTCTTCAGTGGGTGTTAGCTGTGGCTGGCAGGGCTTCAGCTGCCCTCTGTCCTTCACGTTTCTCTTCTCTCTTGACTGTGACCCCTCCCAGAGCCTCTTGTGCACAGTTGGGGCCTTGCAGCCCTCCAGGCTGGACCCAGTGCCGTGGTGCTGGGAGCGGCAGGAGTCTATAATCTGACCAAGTCTTGGTCTCTGGTGCTTCCCGCTGCCTGAGCTGTGACTTTCACATTGCCCTTCCCCTGGGTGAAGGAGAAAGTCTAGGGGAGGCTGGATAGAGAGAGGACTTGCTTCTGCCTGGGGGGACGCTCTCCGGGCATTTATTTATGTTCCGGTTTTTACTTTGGGAGCCAGCTGTGATGAAGAACATTTCAGGAACATTTCACAATACTTGCTGAAAAACCTTCTAGCAGAGCCCAGAAGGGCGATTGCTTGGATCTGCACCGAGAGAACCTCATGGGGTGCCTGAAGGTAACACCTCAAAGGCCTGGGGCCCTGCAGCTGCAGCCTCCAGCAGCCCAGTTCCTCTGCTGCTGAGCACACTCAGCTTGGCAGCTGCCACGACGTCCCCTCCAACACACCGCGGTCACTGCTGCTCCAGGCCTTGGTGACCGGCTGCGGGCCAGCTCCCCGGATCCTCCGCTTCTCCAGGCTTTGCAAAGAAATCTAGGCTGGACACTTGGTTTTACGGTTGGTGCAAAAAGTCACTGGTGTGCAATGTATTCTACTCCTATTCCTTTTCTTACTGTTAAGATGGGGGTGACAGAGTATGAAGTTTTCATACGTGGAACTGAAAGATTTGGTGTCATTTTAAAATGGGTTTGTATCACCAGTTCCTCTGGAATTTACATTGATGGGTGGAAATAGGGAGAGGACAGAC
>PVJX010007417.1:0-71152 GCA_004027295.1 Dolichotis patagonum | reverse complement strand
AAAAATATTAGCCATGGTTATTTTATTTAACAGATGAGGAGACAGTGGAAAAGGAAATGGCCATAGTAATAATTATTGTCAAATATTTTCAAATTATGAGCCAGCATTATAATTATCTCTATTTTTTGAATAATAAGGAAACTGAGGCTTAGAAAGATTAAATCATTTGATAAGATTAAATCACAAAAAAACTCCACACGTATATAACAAAAGATTAAATCACACAATTAGAAATGAATGGAGCAGATTAAACCTGCAGAAAGCCTAATAGCACAATTGTTACATTTTAAATTATTATTCTCATGCTAATCTCTCTGATGAAATCACCCATATTTTGCTCATATAGCTATTTTGAGGGCTTTAATCTTTTTTTTTTTTTTGCACCGGAAATCTAACTAAGGACCTAGTGCTTGCTAGGCAGGCATAGTATTGCTGAGCTATATCCTTAGCTGAGGGCTTTAATCTTAAGGACCAACTGCTTTTATTTAATGATAGATTTAAAATATTTCAAATATGTTAAATCTTTTTTTTTTAAAATCTTTTGAGACAGGGTTTTACTTTGTAGTCCAGGCTGGCTTTGAACTCATGGCAATCCTCCTGCCTCAGCCTCCTGAGCACTGGGATTATAGGTATACACCACCATGCCTGGTTTGTTAATGGAAATTATCAAACAGGCACTATCTGGAAAATTATCTTACTCCTGAAATAATCCTATAAAAAGGGAGAAAGTGTCATATGCCTGTACTGCCTAGTCCTGGACTAGGAAATTTTGATATGGTAGTGAAAATGAACCTGAGATTCGGGTTCACACAGTCCTGGTTCCCATCCTGGCTTTACTGATCACCCGGGCAGGATATTTAATCCTTCAGAGATTGCATTTCCTTATCTATGTGATGGAAACAGTAATACCTCCCTCATATGTTTGTGGTGGGAATTAAAGAGGTAACATAAGTAACACTCCCGGCACGGGGCCTGGCCTTTAGTAGGTGTCAGTATATTTTAGACTCCTTCCTTTTCCCTTTGACAATTTGAGCTGAAGGCTTTTAATTGTCTGCAGTAAGATTAAAACTCAATGTAGTGACTGAAAAAGCCTGTGGGACTAGGCACTCCATGGCTCTGACCTTGTGTTATAAATAACCAAGCATGGCTGGTATTAAAGACACGTGAACACCTGGCACAACTTACTCAAAACCACCGTCTGTGTAGTATTTCTAGTTAGATGGCACTCCTTCTACAAGTTATGGCATGTCCTGCTAGGGAAAGTCATTTGCTAAGCAGGTGGGGAAATGAGTAGAATATTTGAGACAACCAGGAGTCTGAGGGGGGAATGCTTTCAGGGCATGTGAGGAGCAGAGAATGCTGGGACATTGAGCATGCATTTCAGTGAGCCTTTTGAAAGTCATAGCCTTCTTCGATGATTATGGTACTGACATTTTCTTTTCTTTTTCTTTTTGGTACTGTTACAGGCAGATTAGGTAGTCAGAAATATTATAGGCAGTCAGACAGAGCTAGGCCCTCAAGGAAGCTGGCATAGAGGACCAAATGTTTTGTGACCTTGGAGGAGACACACGTCTCTTGCTGTGGGCCAGATCTCAAGACAGAAGGCAAAACAAATGCAATCACACCCTTAAGTATAAACATCAGGGATTAGGTATGGATCACCTTAAGAAGCCAGAAGTCACCATCCCAACCACCTACAGGAAGAGTCACTGATCCATAAGCATGCCTGCTTGCTATGTGACTTGGCTCCCCATTTGTCCCTGATTCGGTCAATTTTACCTGAACCATTAATCTGATTGGTTGATCATAGCTCTGTCCTACTACATGCCTGTCTGCCTTGCGAGTTCCCAGTTTTCCCCATGATAGACCAACCTCACCGCATGGTCTTGCTCTATAAAAATCCCTAGAAAAGACAGACTCTTGGCAACCCACTTGGGACCCCTTCTGTCTCTCTCTGACAGAAACTTTCTTTCTCTCAATAAATATTTCTGCTCTTAACTTCTGTTGTTCCTAAAATTTATTCTTCAATTTTAGAGAACACAAACTTACTGGACATTAGGTGGTCGAGAATTTCGTTTGTCTATATCAGTACCAGGGATCAAACTCATGACCTTGTGCTTTGCCATGCAGATGCTGTGCTGCTGAGCTATATCCCTGGCCCGATACTAGAATTTTCTAATTCCTGTTTTATTTTAATCTTTGGACTGGGTTGGTGGTAACACAATCTGTGTTTGAAAATATCATGAATAATTAGGTTAGAAGCAACTGAATGCCCCAAGATGTTAATAAAGCCAGCTACTAGGAATTCATAGGTAGGAATTCCCTGCCCAAACTTGAAGACTCCTAAGTAGGTGCAGGCTGCACGAGACACTTTAAGCCAGTAAGAAAAACACCAGCCTCTTGCACGTGGTGTAGCCTTCAAGCAGGCTGCACAGAGGCTATGTTTTCCTTTTCTTCCTTCTAAAACTTTAATCAGGACGTGTCTCCTTACACGGAGTGGATGATCTTCTGTGACTTCACTGTGCTTTCTGAAGGCAACTGCTGGCCGGTGCAGCCTGCAGGGATGATGGGCACCTGGTTTCCACGTGCTTTCCTGTCCCATTTACTACCTGAGCTCTTGTTTCAAAGATGCTTTATAACAGAAATCTCTCCCATTTCTTTCTTATTTTTTTTTTTTTTTGGCGGTGCTGAGGATAGAACCCAGGCCCTTGCCCATGTTAGGCAAATTCTTTACCCAGGAGCTCCATCCCACCCCCTTTTCAGTTTTGTTTTGATTCAGGATCTCACTAAGTGGCATGGCCTGGCCTCAAACCTGCCATCCTCCTCCCTCGGCCTTTCGAGGAGCCAGAATTTCAGGTGTGTGCCACTCTCCCATTTCACAGGATTCTTTTAAGACTAAAACCATTTTCTACATAGCACCTGCTTAATAATTTGCAACAACATGTTTGAAATATTTTCCACCTGTTATTGGATAAAAGCTGTTGATCCTTAAAACTGAAACCCAGCCTGGCGTGGTGGCACCTGCCTGTGATCACAGCACTTGGGAGGTTGAAGCAGGAGGATCACTGGGAGTTCGAGGCCAGCCTGGGTTATACAGTGAGTTCAAGGTCAGACTGTACTAAAAAGTGA
Source organism: Dolichotis patagonum (assembly GCA_004027295.1). Taxonomy (NCBI): domain Eukaryota; kingdom Metazoa; phylum Chordata; class Mammalia; order Rodentia; family Caviidae; genus Dolichotis; species Dolichotis patagonum. The sequence goes on along the minus strand of PVJX010007417.1, from coordinate 68,023 downwards.
GACCTTGTCTCAACCCCTCTCCCCCCAAATGACTAAAGCCCTCAAAAGAGCTATATAAGAAAAATATGGGTGATTTTATCAGAGAGATTAAACAAGGGCCCTAAATTTGGACTGCCTGAGTTCAGCTCTGACTTGGCCCCTTGTTAGCTGTGTCATCCTGGGGAAAATTTTAAACTACTTACCAAATTGTTATGAGGGTTACAAGAGACAAGTGAAGTCTTAACACAGTGCCTGGCATGGGATACCTCTCAGTAAGTGCCTGTTATTTTTTATTTTTGTTAATATCAGCATTACAAAGGTTTGCAAGGTTGTAGTGTATTGTTTTGTTTCTCCTTTTTGTCTTTTGAGACAGAATCTGGCTAGTAATCCAGGATGGCTTCGAACTTGAAGCAATCCTCTCGCTGTAGCCTGGCAAGTGCTAGGATTACAGAGGTTGCACACCATCATACTCTGCACCAAGAGTGTGTTTTCCAAGATAGAAGTGATGCATTATTTAAAAAGCCCTGAAACTTGGGACTGGCTAAACATATCCTTTAAGGGAAACTGCTTATCTGTAAAAAATTATATGTTTGGATGCAGAAACCCAGATCTTATCATGTTTCTGACTGACTAGGAGAACCACAAACAGAAGAAGAAATGAGAAAGCTGGTTGATGGTATTCATTATCTCCATGATCCTAACCTTGATTGGGGCCTGGTGAAAAGATAATACCATAAAGAGAGAAATTCAAGGTAGATTTGCCGATAGACTCTGCTTGCTCATGAACTATGTTGAGGTGTACATCCAAACACTTGTCAGTCATCTATTATTTAGGAATGGCATGGTTTGCTGAAGCTACAAAGATAAACACAACCAGGTCCAGTCTGTAAGGCATTTACAGACTAGCTGGAAACCAGATATGAAAACAAACGTTCTTGAACATACTAATAGAAGAACATATCAGATGCGAGGGAGTGCAGAAGAAAGTGTTGCTTTTGTCTGGCTTTTGCTGAATCCTAAGCAATTTGCAAATGCAGATGCATCACTGTAGTAAGATTTTTTGAGGAAAAAGAAATATGTTCATCTAACTAAACACATCTGTTGTGCAACACATTCTGACTTCAGAAATGAGAGTACATGAACAGTGTGTAAGAGCCAAATCTTAGAAACAGTCCAAATGCCTATCAACTGGTGAAAGCATAAAAGATTTTTTATACATTGAAGTACTACTTGGCCATAAAGAAGGAAAAGTTAGAGACATTTCTAGGTAAATGAATGAACCTTGAGATCATACTCTTAAGTGAAATATCACATTGCTTCTCAAAAATGTAAATTAGGACCAAAGTATATAATAAATATTGTGAAATAGGAAGAAAATATTCAAATGAGAAGGGGAGCAAAGTAGGGGAAAGACAGAAAGGAAAGAAGGGAAAAATAAAAGAGAAAAGAATGAAAAAATATAAATAAAACTTTTGTAAATGGGGAGAGGAAGAGAGGTTGAAGGGTCGATAGAGGAATGAAAAAAAAAAACCAAGTCATATCATGTACAGATACAAATTCTCTATGATGAATATGATCATTATGTGTATCTAAAATGTACTGATTAAATCTGATTGGAAAAACAAATAAATAGAAACAAGAGTGCACAAAAACCTGTACTCTGTTCTCAAGAGAGTACAGAAATTGGAGGAGGAACTCTGGAGTGCTCTTTCCGAGCAAACGTGAGTGTGCCTTCTCTCAGCAAGGAGGGGTCTTCTTGAGATGTAGCCCCTGGACGTATAGGAAGTGATGCTTGCTGCTGGGTAAAAATCCAGGAAGTTAGCGCAGAGGAGGAAGGTAGTCAAGCTGTTAGTGACCAGGAGTAAGGGTCACACAACCCTCCTGAGTGTCCCAAGAGGCTGGGACTTGTCTCTCTCTCTCCTTCGAATACGGAGGCCCTAACCCCAGCTCAGGAAACCAGCAGCTCAGAAAGGACTGAGTGACTTGGAGTCTCTGCCTGTAAACAGGCTTGAAGCTCCAGGCTCTAGTCTTTGAGATAAACGAAATATTAGGTCCCTGCTGGGAACTCCTAAGTGCCTGAGGGTCAGGTCCGTGTTACTTTCCTTTGCTGATTTCAAAATAAATAAAACTTTTGGTGGCGTAGGCCTATACTTCCCCACTGGGGCAGGAGGACAGTAAGTTTGAGCCCAGCCTGGGAAACTTAGTCTCCGTCTCAAAACAACAATAGCAACAGCAACAGTAACAGTAACAAAGGCCTGGGCACATAGCTCAGTGTGAAGGTTCTGGGTAATTCAACCTCCGGTACTGAAAAAATTAAAATTAAAACTTAAAAAACTATAAATGAATTTTAAAAACCCTTCAAAGTGATGACAACACAGCAGCTGCTTGGATGGTTGTGTCCCTATGAACTGTAGACAGAATCCGGAGTTAAACCCCGAAGTAGGACAACTTTTCGGATCACACATTAGACCTATCGAGTGTCTTGTGATTTCAGCACCATTGAAAATATCTCAAAAATATCTTCTGAAACATGAGAAATGCACTATTAGTAGAGAAATCTGAGGTTCTGGACAGTCACTAGTGCAGAAAAATAAACTTCTGGTCAGTAACTTCTATGAATCAATAAAATGGTGTTATTATTCACTTTAGTGTTTGTGAATATTCAACTGAGAGGGCTCAGCATAACGCCTGGAAAAAAGAAGTTTCACTTTTAGTGTTTCCCTGCAATTAGGGGATCCGGCCATTAAGAAGTGTATTAGGGCTGGGCATACAGCTCAGCGGCACAGGGCCTGCCTGGGCAAGCGCGAGGTCATTAGTTTGATTCCCTGTTTTTTTTAAAATGTTTTTTAAAAAAAGAAATATGTTAGGATTTACATTTCCAGTGTTCCACTCTGAGGGTGTAGCAATAGTGAACATTTATTATTTCCCATGTGCCACCTGCACTTGCTGCTTCCCACCTTGAGTCATGAACCACTTAAAGTAAGTCCAAGAAGTAATCGTGATCTAGGTGTCAGATGCCCTGAGGTTGCATTCCCCGCAGTCAAAAAATAGATTCTAAGGAACGTTGGAGGTTAAAAGTAGGAAAATTTATTGGGAAAAGGGATAGGGAATAGGAATAGCTCCTGAAAGACAGGAGGGGTCCAAAAGGGGTTGCCAAGGAGCCCACTTCTCAAAGGAAGTTTGATAGAGCAAAATCATAAGGTGAGTACAATGTGGGTCAAAGTTATGATCAACCAATAAGATTTCAAGTATAGTTGCTTAGGTAATGTTGATCTAATGGTAGCAAGGGTACATGAGTGATGTCATTTACCTTGGTCCATGATCTATAGTTTTAGTTTTGTCTTTAGTTTTAGTAGTCTTAGTGCTCTTAGTCTTAGTCTTAGTCTTAGTCTTATTTTTAGTCTTAGTTTTAGTGGGCGGGGGAGGATGGCCTACCCCTAATAGAATAATGGGAAATCTCAACAGGATGACACCAATTATCCCAAGCTTTAGAGGAGTATGTAAATCTGGCCTTGTAATTTTAGTCTTCAGATGCACCTGCAGCCACAGTCCTGGTGTGGTCTCATCTCCTGCGCTGACTCCCCGAGGGAGGGCCCAGCCCTGTCTGACTGCCTACTGTATTTCTACCAGCTTAGCTGTCTGTAATAATTGTATCACTCTGTTTTGCAGATAAGGAACCTGTAGCTGAGACAGGTTCACATTTACCTAAGTTGACAGAGTTGAATCAGGGCTGGGATTCACTGTGGCCTGGGAACATGTAACCAGAATCTATGACAAAGGTAGACATGAGTAGGAACATCTGGAATGTGGCACTGTCCCCTGCTCTGAAGACCACTGTGTGCTGGGAATCAAGTGAGCACAGGGAGGAAGATGGCACTGTCCTGGCACCTGGTGGATTTATGTACCATAAAAACTAGGAACAGAACCCCAGGCAAGGAATCAGGGTTTCCTTAGACTGGCAAGGGGCTGCCCTCTGGGCCTCTCACTGGAATGTGATGGTGGGCCGAGTGAAGGCTGCTGCCTGTCTGTCTGGACTGTCTGTGCTCATGGAAGGGGCAGTTGCTGTCCAGCTAGAAAAACCAGCCAGGAGTGGCCTTGTTGAGGTCCTTTATTGTTTGAAACACATTGAGCTAGTTATAAAGGGAAGATACTATTGTGCACAATGTCTCACATGTACTCATGGCCCTATGAAAGCTGAACATTTAGATGAAATGCTTTTTGTTATTGCAATTGTTTTTAACAATAAGAAATTTCTCTCTTAACTGCCTGTTCTCCATGAGAACAGTGGGTCCAGGAACTCATGGAGGCTGGTTCACTCTGTATACTTGAACTTTTTCTTCTTTGAGACATGGTCTTGTAGTCCAGGCTGGCCTTGAATTCACTTATGTACCTCAGGCAGGTCTTGAACTTGTGGTGATCCTCCTGCCTCAATCTCCCGAGTGCTGGATTTCCAAGTGTGCACTACCATGCCCAGTAATGTATAGCTGGCTTTTTCACAGTAGGAACAAACCCAATAACTTTCATTGCAATGACTCCTTTAAATTTTTCTTATAATTCCCCCTTCAGTTTGAGAAAGCGACTTGGTTTATTCCTTGTTCCTGAACTAGAGGTTATCATGGTTGTGGTCACTGATGCCAAGGATTTACCTAGGCAGGCAGAATGTTAAACGTGTACACAGGTCAGAGACTGAGCAGGATAGAAGGAAGTGCAAGCTACAGTCCTATCCTCTAGGGTGTTTGTATTTGATGAAAAAACAAACAAACAAACAAACAAACACACAAAAAATGACACCACTGGTGGAGACGAATTGCTGTTTTAAGGGTTAAGATTGTTTTAGTAAAATGGAACAAGTTGAAACAGTATATGGAAACTCAGGAAATTTTACTGGCAAAATTACTTCAACATTTACAGGTCTGAACTCTTGACATTTGGGTGGCAGCCTCACTGAATGTTTAGAACATGAAAATGATGATTAGTAAGTACTTCTCTAAAGAGGTTAAAATGTTTTGGAGAGAGGAAATAATGCTCTTTTAAAATGCAACACACTTAGTTATAGACTAGTGAGGGGATAAATAATATATAATAAAATAGCCTTTGAAACTGATCTATGATCTGGAGGAGCACATAGCACTGGGTTGCTTCTTTGTTGTCTCCAGGAAGTCACTTGATATCTTTGGACTTAGGTAAGAAATTAAAGTTATTGAAATATCACTGTCTACCAGGTATTTGATTTGTCATTTGGTTCTTATTAAAACCCAAAAGGAGTGGAGCATGGTGGCCCACGCCTGTAATTCCAGCACTCAGGAGGCTGAGGTAGGAGGATTGCTCTGAGTTTGAGGTCAGCCTGGGCTACAAAGTGAGTTCAAGGCCAGTCTGAACTGCACAGTGAGAGCTTGTCTCACAAAGACAAAAAAAAAGTTTATAAGGTAGATATTATTATAATTGGCATTTTAACCCTGAGAAAAAAACTAAGGCAGAGGTAATTAAACTTCCCAAGATTGCATGGTTACCGACAATTCCAAAAGTCTAAATTTTGACTCTTTAATTTATAAGATCGTTTTGTTTATTTATTTATTTATTTGGTTTTTTGAGACAGGATCTCACCATGTAATCCAGGTTGATCTTGAACTCATGGTGATTCTTCTGCCTTACCCTTCCGCATACTGGGATTGCAGGTATGTGTCACCATGTCCCTCTCAAAGCTAGTATGTTAAACATTGTCCCCCTATATTTTAGGAGGGTGTGATTGGGAATAATACAAGCAGCACACCTTTAAGAGATAATCTAAGATTATGACATGAGATTTTGAGGTCACTCATCTGGAGGAGCATGGGACAGTCTCTGTGGTCGGTGTCACAGGCACAGGTGTGAAGTCTGACCCCATGAGCCCAGCCAGGTGCCCTGACAGAGAAGCCTTCAGCCCAGAGAGGAAACCAGGGAGGAGACGATGGCTGCGTGGCTGCAAACCACATAGCCAACCATCTCTTTGCTTATGCTCTGCGGTCTTTCAACTCAGATGGTTTAAATCTTTGGCCAGAAGTACTCCTTAGCCTCTGCTATTTTGCAGTTCAGTAGAGTGTTTCACAAGCTTTAGAGTTAGAAGTAGAATCAACATGTCTCAAAATCAATTCTCTCCTTCAGAGGCCACTGACTGGTTTGTTTACTTTTTGGATTCTGTGGATTTCGCACCCTTGCAAGTAGTCTTTGAATCATTCTCCCTGTCTCTGTCTCTGTCTCTCTCTCTCTATCTCTCTTCCTCCCTCCCTTTCAAGTTCCCCATCACACTTGAACGTACTCCCTCTCTATGTCCTCTTGTTACAGGCTTCTTTCCCGGCAACCTCTGAGAAATGGTGTTGAGCGATTTTGTCGGTGCCATCTCCTAACCCAGAGCCCTGTACTGAGCGAATTTCTTCACGTCGTCTCGGGTGAAGACGCACAGGAAATGCTAACTATAGCATGCAGGAGCTTGACTGGGCTTCCCATGTACAGACTTCAAACCAGCAGCCCCTGAGCTCTGCTGGTTCACACTGGTATTCGGGCCTGAATATAAATCAGAGCGCCATCTTCTTCGAGAGGTGTCAGCATTCATGAAAGTTGAATATGAGTGAGCTACTCTTATTTTTATAATTTCATTTAAATAATATAATTTATTATCATAAATTTACATGTTACTCTACTGCAAATTAAGCTATACCAGGCTTAGCTCCAAGCACAAAGTATACCCCTTATGACTATTATTCTTTTCATAGAAACTCTTAGGAAGGACATAGATTATATTTAAATATTTTAAGAAGTCATTTGTTTTCAGACAGTTCAGGTACTTAACCAACTCTGATTATTTGTCCATCCTTCCCAAGGTCCTACAAAGCAAGCAGTGTCAGGCTGGGTGGGATTGTGCAACTTATTGAGGTATTTGCCCCATGTTTATTGAGTGCCTCCCTGTCGCAGACTCTGCTGCATGTTAGAATTGTAGGGAAAATAGAGCTGGACTCAGCAATGAATTGACTATAAAGATCTTTTTTTTAGTTTTTGGTACCGGGGCTCAAACTCATGAGCTCTCACTTGCCAGACAAGTGCTTGTGCGGCTGAGCTAAATCCCCAGCCCAGATTGACTGTAGAATGTGTCACTTGATGCCGCAGCAGAGTGCCAGGGGTTCAGATATATGACCACTTTCCAGAGGGCACAAGGGAAGATGGGAGAGAGAGAGAGAGAGAGAGAGAGAGAGAGGAACCAGGGTCTATGTCTTACCTTGCTGCTCTCTCTGGCTGGCTTCTTTGGACCACCTGGCTGGAGCAGCCTCCTACCTCTCAGTACTAGGGATTCTTGCAGGTGCTAACACCCAGAGGGCCACAAGAGGGTGTTTTCCTCCTTCCAGGTTATGCATTGTGGGTTTTTTTTTCCCTTTTATTGCAGCTCTTCATACCTCAAAGAACTGAGTTTCCTGGGTCCTAGGAAATTCAGGATATTCAGCTGCGGGCAGACAGATTTGCTGCTAGGCAAGCAAAACTGTAAGTAAGTTTCTGTGTTTATGTATCTAATTTCTGTTTGCTCCACTGAACTGTAAGCTCAAGGACAGGGTCTTGTCTTTCTGCCTGTCCCTCTTTCCTATAAGTGGCCGAAAATCTGGTATATAAGAGGTCCTGAATGAATAGTTATAAGTTTAAAAAATTGATCTTGACTTCAAGTAGTAACTTAGAGGTTTTTCAGTTTTTTGCCAGTCAGGATGCTCTGGGATCAGCCCACGCTGAGGTTCTCAATCAGAGGTCTGGTGAGGAGGGATCGTGCCACTGACTTGAGGACTCTGTCCAGCTGTTTCTGTCCTGCACATGGCCTCTTCCTCTCACTCCCTGACCATCGGCCACTTGAGTGTGAGGAGCACATCCCTGCTTTCTGGGCCTGTTGCTGAGATCTCTCCAGTGTAACCCTGCCTGCTTTCCTGTCCTCACCTTTGTGTTCTTCGCACAAGTGGTCCTGTTACCCAGTGCTGTAGGAGGAGGGACACATTCTCAAAGATGATGTCACCTGCTGGTTCAGGAGAGGAAATCTTAGTTGTCACCTTTGGAAGCCTCTTCCAGATGCTGGTCCTCAGGGTACCACCTATTTCAGCTACAGTTAAACAGATACAGAAGTGAATACAGATTCTAGAATGGGTAGCACCTCAAGAGCCTTGTAATTCAGTGTCATTTTGTTGTGTGGTTTAGTGTGGGGGCAGTGTAAGCCAGACAAAGCCTTTATGCCTTGGAGCCAGAAGGCGCTGTACCAAACCTGAGTGTGCACGTGTGTGTATGTCAGTGGACAAGTCAGTTATTTGTTGAGATTTTCCTTCCTCACTGACCAGACTGGAGAATGATACACAACTTTTTGTTGCTGGTGCAAAATATCTGACATAAGCATCATTTTTTTCTTTTTCTTTTTCTTTTTTTTTTTTTTGGTACCAGGGATCAAACTCATGACCTTGCACTTGCCAAGCAGGAACTTACCCCACTGAGCTAAATCCCTGGCCTTGATATTGGCATCTTGAGAGGAGGAAGGGTTTATCTGGGCTGATGGTTTTGGAGGCTTTGCTGCATGGGGCTGGCTCCAAGGCAGAAACAGGGTGGAACTGTTGATCTCCTGACAGTCAGGAAACAGAGCACAGGGTAAGAGCCCAAGAGAACAGGACCAGAGGTCACATATAGCCATGACCCCAAGACCCTCCTCATAGCCCAGTAAGCTATGGTTTCTTCAGTGGGTCAACCCATAGATAAACTCAGTGCCTTCAGAATCCAATCACTTCTCCAGGAGTCTCTTAGCAAGTTGACAATCAGGATTAACCAGTGTAACAGGCTTATATGCAGACTTGTGTTTGGTTGCTAAATTGTCATTATATATTCAATGTCAGTATAAAAAATAGCTTTTGAAACTGGCATTTGAAACTATTTTAGGATGTTGAAAAGGAAGTTGTTTTGTCCATCATGCTCTCTGCATTGGAAAAACTCTTATTTGATCTTTATAGCAGGAAGTTTCACTTCCTTTCTGTGTTTTCATCTTATAGACTTGGTGATTTGTGTAACAGCCTGGTTTTCCTTTGAACTAACTTTTTTGCTTTTTTGGGTGTGTGTGGTTTTTTTGAGACAGGGTCTCCCTACGCAGTTCAGGCTGGCCTTGAGCTCACTTTGCAACCCAGGCTGGTCTCGAACTTGCAACAATCCTCCGCCTCAGCCTCTTGAGTGCTGAGATTACAGGTGTGTACCACCACACTCAGTTTGAACTAACTTCTTGAAACCTAGAAGCAAATATGTAGCCCATCAGCCTCAAGTGTGTGCATCATTATGCTGTGCATTCTTGGCCTCATACAAGCCTCCTTTTACACGCTTACCATTTAAAAAATTGCTTTCACTTTTCATTTATTTATGATGCTGAGTACTGTATTCTTCTAAGCTGATTTTCAGAAATGAGACAGAATAAAATTTAAAAAATACATGTATCACTAAATAAATGAAGAAATACATTTAAAGCAGTTTATACAGTACTGGGTCAATAGTAGGTATAAATATAGAAGTTAGTTTTATGTCTTCCCCGTAAATAATCCAATTATCCTCTGTGAATCTGAAGTGTCTCATCAATTACATTAGAAGGGCGTGGTAAAGTAGTTCTCACCATAGACAGGTTTCTCAACCTTAGGAGATGTTACAGTATTAAGTAATAGTATACATAATTCTAAAATAAACTGAGAGTCCAAATGGCCCAATCTCTGCATGAAATTCCCTATAAATAAACCCAGTCTAGACCCAAAATAATCTAAAAGTTATTTCAATCTTTACATGAGTTTGTCAAAGCACATTAAAAGAGAAATTGTTCTTTGCCAGCCACACTTCATAAAATTTTGCTTCTTTGCCTTTCTAATTTTCTTTCCCTTGCTACTCTTCAACTAGATTTCCACCCTCACCCCCAGCTCTTAACTATGCAGGCTGTCTGGGCTTTTCTGGTTAGTCTCCATTTTCTCACACCTCTCTGAGTATCTTTCTCACTAACCATCCTGATTCTGTATCATAAAAGATTTATGAACTACACTGACAAAGACAATTCTTCTGCTTGTGGGTGGGTTGGGGAATTCTTGCATGTTAATAAATCTCTATCATCTAGGAAATAAAAGGTGATTAATGAGTGGTAGAGAGAACTCTGGAATGTGGGTTTGCTTCAGAAATACATTCAGGCTGTGAGATGCAGCATGTTGAGGCAAAGGCTACAGAGCTTTGTTCTGCTCCTGCCTCTACCTAAGTTTTCCTTGCCCCCAAACAGACGACTTTTTGGCATCTGTAACCTGGAGGTGTAGTCACGATGTTCATGATGCTCACATATTGGATGGTGCTGATGGTATCGGTACAGAGTTGAGATAGAGAGGGAGCGAACAATTTTTTTGGTTCTGAGCATGGTGTGAGGACAGCCACACAGGCTTGCCCTCCCTCAGGGAAGAGTCAGGAGAATGGAAACAGTCTGACATTAATTATACCTGATTTCCTAATGGAAAATGGAGGCATACATTTGCTGGTTATTTTCTCATTCAGAGAAATCCAGTAAATAGTATGTCAGTTTATTGTCAGTCTTACATGTGTTAAATGCTTTGTGAGGCCTGATGAATTCTCTAATGTAAAGATCACAGCTGAAGAAATACAGAGATTGGTCAACTCAGAAAATTGGACCACAGAAATATTGGCCCAGTACCATGGGTTTAATTAATACGATTAAGTTGAACCTAAGGGTTTCCTTGCCCCATTTTATGTAAGCTTTTTTTCTTCTGAGTTGATTGAGTGCCTACTATTTGCGAGTTTCTACTAAACACTGAGAATATTAAAATGATAAGGTGCTGGCCTCTGCCCCTGGGAGTTTAATATATATAGTAAAGAAGACAGATGTATGAAATTATTAGAGTACAATTTATTCAGCTCCACGACTGTATAAACCAAATGTAGGAGAACCCAGATGAGGGGGCAACTAACTTGATCCAGGAGAACAGGGAGGAGGGAACTACGAGGCTGGGATTTATGTATAAAGAAGGAGTTTGCTCGTTTGCCAGGGCTATATTTACCAGATTTGAGTTATAGCACACTGCCTTACAGATATTAGAAGGCATCTTCCAGCCAAACATGGTCTTAGCATTTGCTTTTTGGTTCTGCATTTAGTGCCTGGCCACAGTAACATCCTTGGAATGTTCTTCTGAACTGAAGAATTTAAAGGTCATTCATAATCAGAGATGAACCCATCCTTGGGGTTTAGCAGATTAATACTTTGGTTTGCTAATGAATCATATGGAAAGTTTTCACTTGGGCCACCTAGCATTCATATCCCTTGGCAATAATGCCATGTGAAACGAATTTTGACTGGGAAAGATGATCTTTCTGAAAGATGAATGTTGAGGCTCTAGATCCAGGCTGGATGGGGAGATGATATTGACTTGGACTCTGCACACACGATTGGGGCTCCTTTCAACCAAGAGTGAGGTCATTGCACCACAGCTTCAAGCTAAAGGTCTTGCTTAGGGTTTTATTCCAATCACCACGAAGGGTGACATGGTGGCACCATCCCTCTGTGGAATTCCCCAGCTCTCCAACACATTCCTTTCATTTTTTTTTTTAAGAAATAAACTCTGATTTAGAGCTCTGTATTTCTTTCTTAGAGTGTTTGTTATAAAAGTGACCATTAAATACAGAGTTTTAGTGACTAAAACAGTTGGAGGCCACAGTTGGGCTGACAGATTTAGTAGAGAGTTTATTTTCATTTTTTCCTCAGCCCAGCTTCAGCTTTAAATTAGATTGTAATAATCATAACAAAGCTCCTCTCTGACCTTAGTTGAAAGCACTTTGTGGATTTTGAAATCTTTCTAAGGTTTTATTTATTGCAACATCATTTTAGAGTTTTCATCTTCCACAGTGCTCAGCATTCTATGGGTCTTCTTTTTCTGTAGTATTTTAGAAACACTGGCTCTAAACAATGAATATTTTCTAAGCACGAAGAAGATATTTAAGATGACCCCCACCATTTGCATTGATCTTATTCTGATTGAGTTAATCCTCAAAAACACAGTAAAGTGGACAAGATATGATACTGGCTTTGGAGCCTTGTTATCTGGTTTATTCTGCAGCTTGGTTCTTTACTAATTGTGTGATCAGAGACGCCTGAGCTGCCATTTTTGTGCTGCATTTTTCTCATTTGTGAAGAGGGAAGAATGGTAGTGCCCACGTCAAAAGGTGGTTGAGAGAATTAAATTAAGTTAGAATACTGAAAGCACTTTGGAATGGTGGCAAGTGTTTAGCAAATGTTAACCGTTATTATTATCTTATAAATTCTTGAGGTTATGTAACAAAATGAAACCAGGTGAAACCAAACCTAGAGGTCATAAAATAATCCTACTTGGTTGGTTTGCATGTATAAGCTTGCCAATTGTGGGCAGAGGATTTTAGATACTAGACAATCACACACAATAGCTGCTTAGAACAATAAATTTCTAGAGATAGTAGGAGGCAATGTAGTAGCTGTTAGGAGCTTTGGGGTGAAGTCAGAGTCTCCCTAAGCAGCAGTGATGTTCCTTAAAGAGCCTCTTTACTGGTTTGGTTCCCTCATCTGTGAAATGAAGCTAATTCCCCACAAGCATTCAAAGCACAGTCCCCATGAATGTTTGGAGCAGCAGATGAACACTTTAAAAAATTCTAAGAGAGACTGATTGATTTAGGGTCAAGTTTGCTTATTTATGATTCGTTCCTGGTAACAAGTGATGGAGACAGAAGCTTGCTCAGGGTGAAAATGCCCCACCCTGAAGGAGAAAGACTCAATCTCTTTTCACTTGCAGAATGTTGGGAGAAAGTACAAAACACAGAAGGATAAATGGCAATCTGTTGCTGTCAGTATTATAAACATAAGTGCGAGGGTGGAAAGCTTAGTTCAGATGAGTCACTTGGGATCTGCCCTGTCTTGTCCAGGAGCAAACTTCAGTTGCATAAGATGGGGTGACATCGGCTGGGAAAGTGGAGGACAAAAGATAAGTGTTTTTTGTTTTTTCACTGTTGGAAACAGTGGTGGGATTGTGCTATCTCAGCGTTTGTTCATTGTTACAAGGTTCTCAAATGTTAGCAGGTATAAACCCAAGAAGAGAATGTGCGTATAGTCCTTCTAATGTCTCATCCATGGAATCAAGAATCATCAAGCTACAAAAAGCATTTGGGTACGTGGTATAATCTCAGCTCTAGGAGGCTGGGGTAGGATGATCATGAGTTCAAGCCCAGCCTGAGCAATTTACTGAGACCCTGCATCCAAAGAGACTGTAGCTTGGTGTAAAAGCTCTGGGTTCTGACAAAGCTAAACAATGAACAACAACAAAAAATAATAACAGGAAGTAGTGAATGCTGGCTCACCTGTGAGGAAAGGTGAACTCTTACACACTTTTAGTGAGAATGTAAATTAGTGCAGCCACTGTGGAAATCAGTTTAGAGGTTCTTCAAAAAACTATAATAGAGGCTGGGGATTTAGCTCAGTGACCTAAGTGCCTGCCTGGCAAGCGCTAGGTCATGAGTTTGATCCGCTGTACAAACAAACAAACAAACAAACACCCCAAAACTAAAATAGAAGTACCCTATGATCCAGCTATACAGCTCCTCAGCATATTCCTGAGTGAATTAAAGTCAGTGTGCAGTAGAGACAGTTCCTAATAACCAAATTGTGGAATCAGCTTGCATGTTTGTCAATAGATGACCGGATACAGAAAATGTGGTATGTTTACATGATGAAGTATTAGTGAGCCACAAAGAAGAGCAAAATCATCTGTTGTGTCAGAAAGACAAGTGTCATATGTGTTTCCTAACACAAGGAATCTGAAAAAAAAATGACATGAAAGTGGAAGGGAGACCATGAGAGAACACAAAGATCAAGGGAGAGGCTGAGAGAGGGTGATAGGGGATGGAGACCATCAGAGTATGTTATATGCGTATGTGAGAATGCCACAGTGAAATCCAATTTTTAAAATGATGCTTGTAAAAAAAAAAAGGGCTCCTTTCAAAATCTCACTGACAGAAATTCCGAATTGTCATGTCCTTGGCATGCTGTGACCCTAGGCAGAGCACAGTTCCTGCACAGAAGCCAGCAGCCCCTTCCCTGGTCCTTTCCCCAGTGGTGTGGTTTGCTCCCAGACAGGCAGAGACCAAAAAGCCAGTTCTGCTTATTTGAGGCCAAAGTGGTACTTAATAACCTGTGTTAATTGTTTCTCACAGCACTGCCTGGGACACTTAATATTAATTCTGTTTGACATAAGAGGAGTCGTGGACACAAGGGAGATTTCTTTAGGGGTACAATGTGGTTTGGTGCAAGCGTGAATTATGGGCAAACATTACACAGGTCCTTCAATTTGTCCCTGGCCATCTGGGTATTGCTAAACACATCTGTTCCTTCTCCTGGAGAGGATGCTCCAGGGTTGCCATGCGCTTTGAATTATGTTAAGAGACAGGGTTCCGTTTGTCCACTTCTCTGGTTTGCAGGGACAGCTCAGGGGAGCCTTGGTTTGCTGTGCTTGGCATTCATTCAGGGCCTGGGTTTTTAACTCTGAATTTTGATTTGGGCATTCGCCTGGTGTGATATTCTGCCAGGGCCTTCCCAGTCTGTTCTCTGCTGTTTTGCTCCTGAAGATTTACGGCTAATGAAGGGATAAAGAAAGGTCATGGCGAGAGGCAGCAGCATGTGGTGGTGACTCACTGGCGGGGCTGGTGTGGAGCCAGCTTGGGTGGAACACTCAACCGGCTGCTGTGCCTGTTTTCATGTGGCTCTTGGCCACGGCCCTGCAGCGAGCAGTTTCTCACAGTGCCTGGTCAGAGGAAAGTCACGGTCATTCTCCCTTCTCCTGCTGTCATGGACTCAGGACAAGGAGATGAAGCCTGTTGTCCATTTGATGAAGAATCTAACAGACGGGTGCTCAGGAGACAGTGGACAGGCCAGTCCTGAAGGGGTGAGGTGTAGGGACCCCCACAGCCACCACGGCCAGAGTGGGGGGGGATCACCAGCATCTCCCACTCTCAGCACTTCTATGCTTTGGGCTGGATAACTCTTTGCTGTGACGGTGCTGTGCTGTGCACTGCAGGATGGACAGCAGCTCCCTCACCGCTGTGCCCTGGAGTTGCTGCCCTCCCAGCACCCTGTGGTTAACACAATCAGCAAAATGGCCTGTGGTTTAGAAGCAGTGTAGTATGGTTGGGTCCCAGTTGTGTGGCTGGCCAGTGTTACCAAAATCCATTCTCCATGTTTTCCTGATCATCACTGCTAAAATCCATTGAGTACTCTCCATGGGGGGGGCAGTCTACTCTTCATTTAATGACTCATTTGATTTACGTAACAGCCCTAAGATGAAGGAACTCTCATTGCTCTCATTTTATGGATAAGAAAGCAGAAGTTCACAAATCACTTGCCTAAGGTCACATGGTCTGGGGCTCAAGCCCAAGCATCAGTTGCCTCTAGCTCACTCTGCTCCATGTGATGGAACCATAATGCTGAAGTCTGGGGGAAAAACTGACCGAGACATAGGACACAAGCAGGCAAGTCGTGGAAGGAGCGGCCAGTTGAGCTACAGGCAGGACCTCCACCGCAGGGCTGGGTTTCAGGGTATGACTACATACCCCGTGCAGACAGTTAAGGGTGTAGATGAACTTGAACACCAGTTAGCTGATTCAGATAATGCTACAACTATTGGGAACGAGGTTCACATTGCAAGTGGTTACAGGTTAACTTTCATGCCCGGGGCTGTCTCCCACCTGTTCACAACACCTGACACCCTACCTTGAGACATGACACCAGATGTGAACCCAAATATGCCCTTTTCACTTCAAATGCTGCCCTTTTGACTGTGGTCTCCCTCCTTCCTTCAGACTAGCCCTTCAGTTGCCAAATCCCTGTTTCTTCCACCATCCCCCAGCGGCCTGGGATGGGGACATGCCTGAGCTTTGAGATGTGTTGGGATAATTGTTGCTCATCTCTTGCATGTTAAAGGCCTGTGACATGACAATAGAAGCTGATCTCACCAGGTATAAAAGATCTGTAGTGCGTGGACATTGATGACGCCAAATTGAATATCTACAGACAAAACTAACTCTGGGGTTTATCCAGTTACAAATGCGTTTTTAATACGAAGGGCCACAGCTTCTGAAGTTGTGGTTTCCTCAATATCAAGAGTGCCGGGAACAAGAGAGGAAGAAGATGTTACCTGAAACCAAAGTGAGCATCTTCAATAGGTCTTTTGAGAGTATTTCCCATGGGTCGGTCGGTCAGGAGAGACTTGGGAATCTACAGTTGTTTTGTAGCATGGTGATGACTAGAACCAAGTGGGTTTCAGTTTGGAAAATGACATTACCAGACAGCACTGGCTTCAATTACATGACCTTCCCTCTATCCGCACTCAGTCCTTTAGCACTTTACCTCATGTGCAGTGGGAAACACAGAGGAGCTTTGCAAAAAGGAAAATTCCCATGGAGTAGCAAAGGGCATACCCAAGACCTACAGCTGTCTGGGGGTTCCTGCTGCTCACAAGCCTGATAGTCACCAGTGTCCTGCAGAGCTCTTCAGTGTGACATTTTGCCTGGCATGGTCACAATGGGAGTTTAGCATTTCCAAAAACCAAAACCATCTCTATGATTCCCCTGTGTTCACAAACCCTGTTTATCTTTCTCTGGTGGTCTTGGCCTTTCTCGAGACTCCTGTCATTGATACTTGTTGGTTCACTGAGGTGTCATTTGAACATCAAAAAACAGCACTGAGAAGTTTCTGCTTTTGCTTGCTCTGCATGTATCTTTCCTTTATATCATTTTCAACATTAGAAATATAAGCCAGGCATGGTGGTGCATGCCTGTAATCCTAGCACTCAGGAGGCTGAGGCAAGAGGATCACCATGAATTCAAGGCCAGCCTGGGCTACATAGTGAGACTCTGTCTCAAAAAAATAAAAAAATAAAAAAACTAGAAATACAATACATGTTTATTGAAGATAAATTAGGAAACACAAATTTACAAAGAAGAAAAAAGGAAAAAATTACCTTGTGATCTCACAATCTGGACAGAGCCACTGTGAACATTTGGGTTATGTCCTTGTGTTTTTGTTTGGTTTTTAACAAAGGAAGGGGATAGGAGAAATTGCAGAAGACATGTGGCATTTTCCTCAGAGAATTTTCAAAATGTTACTTTAAGAAAGCCTTTTGATTTCTTGGCAAATAGGCCTTGATACTTTTTAGTGATCCACAGGGCTTTTGGCAATCTCATGAGCACTGCTATATTTTTCTCTATGCTGATGAAGGGTATATCTATGAGAGATTCTGTGTGCATGTGTGTGTTTGTGTGTGTGTGCTTGCGCACGTATGTAAATGGACTGTCTGTGGCTCCTGAAAAAGAATTTCTGTTGCTGGATTTGCTGACTCACTGCCAAACTCTGCTGTGCAGGCGAGGAGCAGATTCTGAGTTATTCAAGCCAAACATTTGGCCCTCTTGGTTTATTGGCTACTGTGACAGACTTCTCCTCACACCTCACCTCCTCGTTGGCGCGTGGACATATCAAGCATTTTGTTCATTTTGCTTCCTGATCTCCTCCTATTTCTTTCAATTACTCTTTAACATTTCACAAATTTGTACCAGTACCACCCCAACCCCCTACTGCAAGATGTTAGAAATACCCAGATGCTTCCTTCCGAGGTCAAGGCACGAATTCACCATCTCCTTGGGAAGTCTTGTTAGTTCCTGTGTGCACCTGCTTGGGCTGCCAAGCTTTAGCAAGGAGTCCTCTGGGAGAAGCTCCACTCACCCTCATTTGTTCCAAGGCACTCAGAATAGCCCTGTGTTCCCTTTCTGCACCCAAGTTACTGTTACAGACAACTGGGTTAGATAGAAATACTATAGGCAGTCAGACATCACTGGGCCCTCGAAGGAGCCAGTGCCGAAGAAAAGATACCTTCCAACTGTTGGGGAGACAGATACCTCTGCTGTGGGCCAGACCTCAAGACAAAAGATAAATCAAATGTACACACATACTTCCTAAGGATAAACATCAAGAATTGATATTCTAACTAGGTCTCTATCACCCTCAGGAAGTCAAGAGTCACCATCCCAACCCCTTACAGGAAAAGTCATTGCTCTTTAAGCATGCCTGCTTGCTATGTGACTTGCTTCCCTTCTTGTTTCTGATTTAATCAGTTTTACCTGAGCTAATTACCTGAGTAATCTTATTAGTTGGCCATAGTTCTGTCCCACCTCATGCCTGCCTTGTGAGTTCCTGTGTTTTCCCACCTTAGACCTGCCTCACTTTGTGGTTTTACTCTTTATAAAGTCCCTAGAAAAGACAGTCTTTGGCAACCTACTTGGGACCCGTTCTGTCTCTCAGACAGAAGCTTCCTTTCTGTTCTTAATCTCTGTCATTCCTAAAATTCATTCTTTGATTTTAGAGAACCCAAGTTTGGGAATTTCTTTCCCCTATATCAGTAGGACTGTTCCTCACAGCTGGGGGCGACTCCTGTGGGAAGCTGGGGGAAGGGAGCTGTGCTGCTGGGTGGGAGAACGTCTCAGCATCCACGCATGCAGGGTGACAGGTATCGATGTCGCTGAGAAGATGCGCCCTAGGGTCATAGATTCAAAAAATTAAAAGAAGAAGCGTTTGGCCCTATGAGGCACAGGAAAAATGCTGCAGCTTGACCGAAAAGGGCACAAGGGAGGAAGGAGACTGGGTGGGCAGGGGCTTTATATGAACAACTTGCTTTCCAGCTCCCCGGTGCTTTCTCCCTTCTTTGTTTGGTTTTTACAGTCTACTGTTTAAAAAGTTAGGAAAGGATCCCGAGTCTAAAACAAAACAATGGTAACTGTTCTTTTTTTTTTTTTTTTTGAAGGTAGTAGAAATACAACAGAACAAGACAGAACAAAGCCGATTGAGACAGTGCAGTGAATTTGGTACAGAACTTCACAGCAGGTTGGCGGGATAACAGTAATAGGTACCATAGTATATCTCATTATCTTCACAATAGTTGTCTAATCAATTAGGTATAGCAAAATCAAACCAAAGACAGAACATTATAAAATCAATTGAAAGAAAATATTGAATAGAGTAAAGCAATTAATAATAATGAAACAAAACTGAAAACAACACTTGCTTTCAAAGAGAAGATAGAGGAGATCCCCCATATTTGCTGTGTTGCATACAGCCATCCTGCCAAGAGATGCTCAGACCTCTGTCCCCAGTTGCTAATGGTGGGGGGTAGGGGTAGGGGATGTTTGATTCCAAGCCCAAGCACTGGTAGGCTCACGAGACACCACTGGGTCTCCTCCTGGCTCACGCCAGAGGAAGACACTTACCAAGAGGGCGGGCGAATTGCTTCTCTGTGCAGCCTCCTGGATTCCACCGTGGCCGGGGCTGGATCTCAGGGGCCACTCTCTGGTTCTCCTGTAACTGTTCTGAGTTCCTCTCATAATCACATAGTCACTCATTTAACCCTTCTAATGAGCCCATGGGAGGGACAATCACTCCTAGTTCACAGATGTGAAACAGTAGATTTTATGCAACACGTGAAACCTCCCATCCTCCTAATAATAGGCCCAACTAAGACTGAACTCACACATCTTTGGATCTTTGGAGACCACACTCAGAGAAGTCACCTTGCCACTCTGGGCTCCAGTTTCACCGTTTAGCCTAAACATTCTATTAACTCCCTGCTTATTCTATTAATTTTATGCAACTAAATATTCTATTAATTTTATGTAACTCCCTATAATTCTTGGGTACATCTGGAAAGACTATAATTTGGTTCAAAGGAAATCCACACTAGATTTTACATCTAATTCTTGTGGTCTCAATTTTACTTTCTCCATAGGAGAGAGTTGTAGGTCTCTTTTAAAAGCAAGCACCTGTCAGGCTTGGTGGCGCACACTTGTAATCCCAGCACTTAGGAAGCTGAGGCAAGAGGATTGTCATGAGTTTGAGGCCAGCCTGGATTACATAGTGAATTCAAGGCCAACCTGAACTACATAGCAAGATCCTGTCTTTTAAAAAAAAGGAAGAAAGAAAAGAAAAGAAAAATAAAGAAAAAAAAAAAAGCAGGGATAGTTCCCTTTGGACAGCTGATTCCATTGGGCCAGTCCTACTTAGAAAATAAAAAAGGATTCATTATAGCCCTCTATTAAAGACTTAAATAAGACCACTCCAAAGAAATGGGCATATTCTTCAGTGAGGAAGTGTGCCATTCCACGTCTTCAAGAAAATTTTCAGTTCACAGAGGAAGGACATGTTTAAAAGGAGAGACAGTGGTTTGCAGGACTAAGCACCAGACTGGCCAAGGATAATGTATTTTTTCAACAGATTTGCCACTTGTTCCCATGAAGTCAATAGGCTCTGCCTACAGGGCCCCTGTGACCTTGGTGAGGTAGGTTACTATGGTAAGGCCTGAGGAATCACCTGTACAGCTCTCTGCAAACATTGACTTCTGATGATCTTGTTCGACACTGAGTGAGGTTTCCTCCCATCTCATCTGTTTGAGGGTCTACAGAACCCTGCATCCCCACCCCATGGCCGACAGAACAGAAACTGACTCATCACTGTGGTCTGAGATAATTCCAGCAACTGGGGAGGTCTGAGTGTGCAGAGACAGGAAGACTACGGCTGACCTGAGCAACACAGGTCTCCCACCTTCCTGATAATAGGCCAGCTGCCACTGAACTATCTGTAACCTTGGTAACAGTGACAGCAAACAAGGAGGTAGAACAATGGTGAGTCTTTTTTTTTTTTTGGTACCGGGGATCGAACTCACGACGTCGCACTTGCCAGGCAGGCGCTTAAGCCACTGAGCTAAATCCCCGGCCCACAATGGTGAGTCTTGTGCTGATTCACCATCATCAGTTAACAAACCTACTCCTTGAGGAACCCTGCAGACCTTTGTAAAACTGATTCTGCTCTAAACAGAACTTGGCACCAACTTTATAATTCTTTATCTCTTAGGGCAAAATTCATCCTTTTCCCTCTTATCCCCTGAATTGGTAAATGTTACCAACAGCCCTCGTCTAGTCTTCAGAAAAGGATTCAGGTCTAAATGTCCTCTGTCACTTCTTTTGATTATGTCTTTGTTTTCTGGCTTTTGCTCTCTTTAACCCACAACTCAGTCTTACCTGTGCTTCTGATCTGTATGAGTATTGCCTCAAGCTTCAACTTCCATTAAATGGGATCATTCATTCCCCGATCTTAATTGAATGCCTGTCTTGATCTAGGCAGTGTGCCTAGGAAAAGAGGAAACTTTTGCCTGAGTGTTAGAAGTTTTGAGCCAGGACAAGGATAGCTTTTAAAAATCAAATAAAAAAGCATAGCCTGGTAGCACATGCCTGTCATCTTAGCACTCGGGAGGCTGAGGCAGGAGGATCCAGAGTTCAAGGCTCGCCTGGGCAATATTGTGAATTCTAGGTTAGCTTGAACTACTTAGTGAGACCCTGCCTCAGGAAAAAAAAAAAGTCAAATACGCATAACGTTGTTTGGGGATGGAAAATAAACTAGAGTATTAAGTATCTTCTTTATGATGATGAGTCTTAGTGATTTGGTCCTTTTTGACCAGTGACATTACTTTTTGGGGCATCTCACTTAGTGGTTTTCCTTTTAGGATTTAGTAGCCAACACCCACTTGGACAGATAAATCGAAACAATGATAGCTAGGGGACAAGTCAGTTGGTGCCCGGCTGGATTCGTTTTCCGTATCAAGAGCTCTTGCCTGTTTCCAAATGTACTGCATTGATGAAGATTATTTGGAGATTATCCAGCTCAAACTTCTTAGGAATAAAAAACATTGTTATAATTCAAATCTTTCAGGCTTTTTCTCTATAATTCACTTGTGATTTATATCTGGAGATGTATACAATACCAAATTATCTACGTGGGGAGAGGGAGGCGAGGGCAGGAAAACTAAACTCTGTGTAAGGATCGCTTGTCAGAATCTTGCTGACTTCATAAGCCATTCCAGCTTTTTTCCAGGCAATGGTTGATAAATTTATAGCCTTGTAATTTGGTTACCTATTGCTTAGCTTATAGGTGAGTCACCCATGAAATATATGCATAGAGACCAAAGGTACTAATTACAAAGGCGGAGTTCAGGTGGGGGCCCCTGTGGAGACCCCTGTTTAACAACAGTGGCAAATCTCAGACAGGATCATTTGTCACTCAGTGACATTGAGACTCCCAGGGCAAAGCCTTCCCATCTAGCTGTGGAGAGCCCCTCAGCTTGGCTCCTGTCAGGCGGGCCCATCCTGCGCCCCAGCTCTCCCGTGCCCTGAGGCTCTGAGTCCTGGAGCAGCGATGGGTGGGCAGTGGTGTGTGGGACGGGCGGGCAGGGAGCTCCGGAGAGCAACTAGCTGTTTTGTTATTTGAGCTGAGTCATTTGTGATTTTACTTGATTTTACTTCAGAAGTAACATAGCTGTCAGAAATTATTTTTTATTAATTTATTTTTAAGACTTTACCCACCCCCATGATATTTTTGCTCCAGATTACCTGTCCATCTCTCCAAACTCATTTCAAAAACAATTTCCTCCATGGAAACCGAAGCCTTGTTCTTTCAAGCGTGCATTAGCACATTAAATCCAAACAGAAGGTGTCATATTTGGGAGTGAGTTAAAAGTGAGGTATTGTTCTGTGTCAAACAAAGGTATATTCAATAAAGGTTATTTCATCAAGGGTTTTTTTTTTTTTTTGGTGGATTGATAAGTGTGGTTCCATTTAGCATTAAGAAGAATGAATTATTACGTTCAAGACAAATACCATATTTCCCTCCTATTGTCCTTAAACAGGAAGAAAAAAGAAAACCAGATAGTGGACAACTTTCTTAAACAAAGTTATATATTCAAGAGCCAGCTAGACCTGGAAAACTGGTTCTTTCTGTCCTTGAACTTAGATGTAGTGTTTATCTCTTTTCTTAACTGTTCGGAGTGGTCCATTTCAGGTATGGAAACTACTCTGAAGAGGTGTTGACAGCCAAGAAACTCAAAGCCAGATTAATTCCCAAATTACAAGCAGGGAGCCACGGCACTGAAAAGAGGTACAACACAAAATGATGTTTTCCTGCTTTTTAAAGGACTCACTCTGAACCTCCTTTTAGAAGCTGAGTAGTTAAATATATCCCAGCGTGTGCAGTGGGGAAATTCCCCCTTGGTGCATGGGCCTATTTTGTGAAGCCAGTGTCGTATCTGGCACAGGGAAGACAAAGCCCAGTGGTTGTGCTGAGTGTGGTCTCCGGCAGGTTGTAGTAACGGTGATTCAGAAGCCGCTGTTGAACATGGGGCAGATCTAGAAATGAGGTAACATCGGACTTCAGGGCTCTTGGCTTGGAAAGACTTGACCCCATCCAAACCAACTGCCTCACCACACTGTCTCAAAACGTTTCTTCATGTGCAAACAAAAATTCCATTCTAGGTTCACTGACAGAAATTAAGAAGTCATTCATCCTTCTTTCAGGAGGTTGTTGTTGGGTGCATATAAATTCTGAAAGAAAGAAAGAGGTGAGGTGAAAAAGAAAAATAAAATCAATTTCTACCATGGTAGTATAGAAGGACTTGCTTTCGGTAAGTTTATAGGATGTCCTAGAAATTCATGGCAGCTTTTTCTAAGCTAATACATACTTACTTAATTCATGAACGTGGCTTAAGACATCAAACCTTGTCAAAGGCTTATATTCAAATCATCATCACTGTGTCCTCCTTACTCATCAGAAGTCTCCACTTTAACCATTTCCACATTTAGTTCTTTTGGCAATTACACCTGCATTTCTAAGAATGTGCTTAGTATGACTTCTAGATTCCTGTACTATAGAACCTAATACTGATGTCCTGCTATGGAAGATGTAAATTTAGCTCATCAATCACCCTCTCTTTCTTTTTCTTTGTATTATAAATATAATACTATTTTTAGTTGTTCTGATGGTTACTTCTGTGACTCAAAATAATATACTTAATCCTGTTTTTCAATTGCCTATAGACATATTCTCTTGGCCATCCACTTAGTGAGATGAAGATATTGATATTCTCCTCCTTCCTGCCACATTTTTATACCAACTTCACCTTGTAGCATCTCTCAGATGCAATTTTACTTTCACAGTGTCAGGGTTGATATTATTTGCACTGGTCTGTAATATAATTATTCTCAGAAGTCATTTAAAATGATCCACTGTAGGATTTTCTGAGGACTTATGTCGAGCTCGGTGAATCATTATTTCTGGAAAGAGCCCCTCTTTGAAAATTGGAGCAGTATTCTGGCCTTTCTCCTACAGACTGTGGCTCCTTAAAGGTAATTGATGATGGTTGTGAGCTCAAACGTAAAAGTCCTTTTATTACCTTGCATTAGAATGTGTCTGTCTTAGAGATTGGAGTTAGTGTTGATTGATGATGTTTTACTGTCTTTCCAACCAACTACTCTTCTTAACTCTTATTTTCTTTCTGATGTTTTTGTCTGGCCTTCCACTCTTAGATCTGTCTTTGATGGAGAAGAATATTGCACCTTCTTTTACCAAATTTTTTATTTATTTGGTATTGTGAGTTGAACCCAGGGCCTTGCTAAGCAAGCACACTACCCCAGCTGCATTCCAAGCTCTTTCACCATTTTTATCATCCATAACACTATGCGTGTTCCCAAGGAGCACATTTGCCTTGGTTTCCAAGATGGCTATTGTGTCTGAATATGACTTCTTATATTCTTTACCACTGTCCTCAGTTTTTTCCTGTAAGCAAAATCTCAGATTACTTGTATATCAATAATGAAAAATTGTAATTTGAATTTTTTATCTTGCTGGATTCATGCCTTGAAAATAGTAACACTATTTTTAAAAACATGCTTTTTGATGCCCAAAGTAGTTTTCCCATATGATCTCACATAAATGTTGAACACTTGAATCCAGAGAGGTCAAATAGCTTGATTCAGGTCTCAGTTAATATGTGATCAAACCAACCCAGTCTTCAGAATGGGACCCTCTTCCCTTGCGTTCAAACATGCTATGGCCTAAGTTCTCATCATCATTGACTTTATTGTAAGTACTCTAAATCTAAATCACACTTGCTGTAATATGAACCTATTTGTTTTGCTCTATCTTCAGTTGAGGTGAGTGAAACTCAGTCACCCCCAAATTAAGAGTATATTACAAAACAGAAGGTTGACTTTATATAGAATTTGGAATCATAAGGAATTCAGGAGAAAGCATTGAAATAAACCAATGAATTTCAGAATGGACTTGAATCATGGGATCACACTTCTCATTTGCGAGTAAACTGTGTGAGCCTGTGATTGAAGTGACTATGATAGCCTTCATTGTCCCTGCTTCCAATTCCATCCAGCATGAGAAATCTCTCCAACCTCAAGTAGAAAACTATAATAAAGAATATTAGAATGAAAATCTGGCTGATCTCAGGTATCATAAGGTCTGGATGAAACATCAGACACACTTTGTATTTCTGTTCTCAGATCACCCATGTAGCACTGCTTTCGACCTTGTCTTCAGTGGTTGCTCTCTTTTGGGCTGAGCTCCAAGAAGCAGGTGTGTGAACCCAAGCATGAACTGGGACTCTCATCGGAGAGAAGTTGTAGGAGTCAGGATCAGTACTGTAGACCCAGTTGGGTATGCTAGAAACAGCTGCTATGTCGAAGGAGGCAAACACAAACACTGCAACAGCTAGGCTGGGGAAGCAGAGGTCCCTTAACCTGGAAGCAGGAGAAAAATCCTGAGTGAATTGTTTTAGAACTTGATGGGCATATGTATAATTCCTTTTCATCAGGAGAGAGCCTCAATTTATCCCTCTAATACCAAACAAGAACCTGGTTGTTCTAAAGAGCTAGAGTCTTCCTTTGGTTTGATTGTCAGGGGAGGGAACTATCTCTTCTGGGCAGATGTTCTTGGCATCTTATTTGTGGATAATTCTTCACTTTGCAGGTGGTTTTACATCTCTTTTAGGAGAGCAGGTTTTTAATGTCACCTCAATGTGCAATAGATGGATTACCCATGATCCCCGTGTTTGTTCAAAATGTAATTTTTCTCTTTAGAAATTTTGCTGTCCATGGATTGGAGGCAGAGAGTTACCCTTTGAGAGTGTGATTAAGTACTCTGCATATTTTGCTTCACCTTAGCATTTAGTGCATCTCCTCAGCTGAAGGTCTCCATATCTAATAGAGTCCTCTAATCAGGTGTCTTTTTAAGTGACCAATCAGGTCTGTTGGTTAAGTGTGCTTTAGGTTAACCATTTTACAGAGTGGTTATCTTGATCTTTGACAAAACAACCTCTCTGTCCTACATTCCAAAATATACTAAAACCGGATAGCCTAAATTTCCCCACACTGGCTTAGAAGCATTATAGATACTGTATATTGTTAAATTTGAAGTGCAAGACAGAAAATTTTCAGCTTACAGTTTGATCAGCCAGTCTTAATTTTTGCTTGAAGAAATATATATTTGGGTATATACTTACTATACTTGATTAATTAGCATGGTGGTGGTTTTTTGTTTGTTTTGTATAGGGGATCAAACTCATGACCTCGTGCTTGTCAGGCAGGTGCTTGTGCCACTGAGCTAAATCCCCAACATGGTGTTTTCTGAAGGTGACCAGGAAATTGTTTTTTGTTAGTTTCTATTTAATGTGGTTTCTTGAATGAATATTTATTTATTTTGAGATTCAAGATTTGCCTATTTTTTATTGCGAGTCCAAGTGAGAATTCAGTGTGTGTATGTATGTGTGTGTGGGGGGGTCCCCCTTACTTTCCTGTATCACCCCTTATTAATTACTATTCACTTGGCTCCTCTTACAATATGAAAAGAGAAAAAACATTAATAGATCACTTAAAACATTTTACTAGAAGAAAGAGAACAAATTAGCCCACTTGAATCACTAGCTTTGCAGAGGAGAATGAGAAGATATATTTAATCTTTCATCAAAGGCTTTATTTGAAATTACTAATATACAGTTCCACTCAGAACAGTGCTAAATGAGTTATTAGAACATTTAAACAAGATCATCATTGTTTTTATTAGCAGCATTATTCCTTCCTTCTTTTGTTAGAAAAAACACCCTGCAGTGTGCGCAGATCTGTTTAATTGCAATGCTTTTACAGTTTCCCTCAAATATAGTTGACTTATTTTATAAATATTTCAAGTACGTAATTGCTATTTTGCTTTAATGAAAATCACAAATGTATTTAGATTATCTAAGGGGTTAGAATAAATTTGCTTCTGTGTCGGATTTAGAGAAGTAGTAAGTAAGATTTGTTGACTTTCTTGACCAGGGTCCTGGGGGACATCCTTTCTCCTTTAAGATCTGCACCCCAAAACCTTTCAGTGAAAAGCTGTGACAGCACCCAGACTTGGGCTTCAAGCCTAGTTCTTTACTTCTTAGTTGGGTAACCTTGGGCTCAACTGTCTCTGAGTCTGGAATGTTTTGTAGAATTTATTAAGTATAATAATACTGACTTTGCCAGACTGACATGAAAATAAGTAGATAATATTAAACATATAACTGAGTTCCAGGCCAATAGTAAGTACCCAGTAAATGTTAGTTTCTTTTCTTGTTGGCTCCTTTTGATTGATAAGAGAAGTTTGCCAAGGAGATTCTTGAAGTTTTGATCTCAGTTTTTCAGTGGCAATCATCTGCTTTTCTTTATTATTTGGGCTAAGAATCCCCTGACTTAATCCACATCTCTCCCTTCTTTGTGCTGTGCAAATCAGTGTCAACCACATCCATCCTTTCTTTGTGGTTCAACAGTGGTCACAGCAGCAAAAATGAAATTATTGCATTTATCTAGAATTGGGCAGAATGGACACATATAGAATCCAGGGTTTGGCTAAGGGTGCTGGAAGTTTGCATGAGGTGGGTTGGCTAGGGAAGTAAAAATCTAGGTGTCTCGGCCTGGATGTTATCTGAGGTCACAGTGGTCACAAAGTGGCCCAGGAGACCAGAGGGCACAGTGCTGCAGATTAGGCCGGGGGGAGCTAAATGCATCTTCAAAGAATCCGTCCCAAAGCTAATGATTGGTACTTATTCTTCGAAAATAACTGGGTGCTGGGGATATAGCTCAGAAGTAGAATGTCTGTTTAGCATGTATGAGGCCCTGGGTTTAAACCCTCACCATTATCATTTTAATAGCCCACAGCCGTCTGACCAACTGCCTCACCATTATCAAAACCAAACCAAAACAGAACAAAACCAAAACCTAGGAAATTATCCATGTTTTGATCACTTAACCCTGCAACTCTGCACCCACACAATGCTCACTCACATTTTGAAAAGAAACCAGTTATTTCAGTTAGTGACCATTGGGTAACTTCCTGTATAAGCACATCTTTCTTAAGTCCTTGTACTGGAGAAGATGAATTGGTACAATCTCATGTGGCTTTTGCAAGATGCTGTCCCCCTGGAGGCACAGCCAGGACTGCGAAGTGACTGGGTGGCCACGGACTTGAAGGATGTACAGTGCTTTCCCTAGAACTGTCACCCAGAGAATTAGCAGAATTTACTCAACTTGGTTGCTGTTTGTCCTGTGTAACTTCTCTAAGGCAGTTTTTAGCTCACTTTGGAGGTCAAATCTTGACTGTCCTTCAGTTATTTCTGAGGCCTGAAGGAACCAAAGGATGGCCTGGAAATTTCTACTAATTCACCGTGAGCTTGTAGGATCACCGGGCTTTCCTGGGTGTACACAGCTTTTCTCACAGCCCAGAGCAGTCTTTCCTCCAAAATAAGTAATCAGTATGGGTCAATTTTTTTTGACAAGGGAAAATTTCTTTAGGATAGGTTCTTTTTATATTGCTACTTGATGACAGCTGTGCTCCCCAGTGTCATCATCATGGTCAGTAATATCCTTGTAATCTTCATTGACAAGAAACATCTTTTAAGCCCCATCCAAGGTTTTGTGCAAAGGAAAGCAAAGACACAGTCTAAATAGAACTTTTTGAGGGCAGTGATTACATCTTAGTTGATTTTTTGTTCCTAGAGCCTAGCACAGTGCCTGCCATGGAGTAGGAACACTCTAACTTGTTGAAATATTAATTCCCGGGCCAGGGATTTAGCTCAGTGGCTTAAGCGCCTGCCTGGCAAGCGCGAGGTCGTGAGTTCGATCCCCAGTACCAAAAAAAAAAAAAAAAAAAAAAAAAAGAAATATTAATTCCTGAAGTGTGAGTTTGTATGATAAGGATGGATTGGTGAAAGGATTGCAATAGCTGGACTAGCAGCCTTCTGCATTCCAAGGTTTTCCTTTCTTTTTCTTTTAGGTCAAATTATCTTAATGGCTCTGTCATCCCATACCTAAAAGAACTCTGTTTCCTCAGTTTGAGAAGGAAGTGTGTTTAGTGTCTCGGGGTTGTTACTTGGATTTGGGAAGGTGAGCTCAGGATGGAATGATGCTGCACTGGTAAGATTTTGGTTGTTTTGGAATTTGCAGATACTAGAAATATATCAGTATCCAGCACCTGTTCTTTCTCTTTGCCTGGAACACCCACTGAAGCTAGGGGGAGCTGGGGTTGGAATGTGGGAACAGTTGAATGAAGGCCTTTGTCTGCTAGTTTGAGTTTCATTCTGTCATTTCACTCCAAAGGTGATTCAGAAAAATGAGTTCATTTATAAAGGTATTAATAACATATTTCTCTTCTAATCATAATGATTAAGTTGTTGGTACTTTCAGATGCCTGCAGCCTCCGTTACAAAGCCCTGAACAATTTTGCTTTACCATTTGACTACACTGAGATGGTCCGATTGACTATGCCAGAGGAGTTGCTGCTATTTCCTTCTTCTCAGTTGATTTAAATTTATACTGAAAACAGAGAGTAAAAAATATTCTAAGCTATAAAGTCATTCTTCAGTTAAGGAACAATAACTCAGCTTTACTTTCATTAGATGATTCCCAAAGATGGAGTCTATGGTTGGTGTCACAGTTGGTTCTTTCCACATTTTCTCTTTTTCCATCCAGAGTGTCTCGTGATCCAGTCATTCATCACTGCCTGGAGTTCTCGAGTACTTTCATATTCCCTATTGTATTTACTGCAAAATTGTCCCATATCTCTGCAGATGAGATCCACTTCATTTCCAGTACTCCAGTTCACTCCTGGCCTCCTCACAGGGCAGAGCGGAGAAGAGACCCTAGAGAAAAATTGCCCAGATTTGAGCCGCAGTGCTACCATTTACTAGCTACAGGACCTTGGGCAAGTAACCGACCTCACAAAGCCTTTGTTTCTTCATATGAGAATTAAAATCATAGTAGCGTCTATTTCCTAGGTTGGTGATGAAGACTGAATAATCCTGAGACACTAAAAGTACTCAATTGATGGTAGCTTTATTATGAGAAAGAGAAAAGCAGTGCTCCAATGTCCAGAAGTGAGCTGACCCAGCATAGCCTTGGTGCTCTCCTGTTGAAGGAAACATTTTCATGGAACATTGCCATTAACAAGGCCACTCTGTGGTAACAAAGATTAAGAAAGACACGAGACCACTGAAAATCATGTTTGATAAAATAGGGACATTGTCCATTCCAAAAAACGACCAGGCTTCCCTTTATTTTGGCCGGTAGAAGTGACTTCTGATTCTTTACCAACTACATTTTTCCTCTTTCTAGATAAGAGTTATTAAGTCATAGAAATAATCCCATTTCCCAATAGCCTCCAATCCAGACCAAGCCCACGTCCCTAAGTCAGCTCCCAAATCATCTTCTGGAGCGCATGTTGCCTAAGAAGTCCTTTTAAACACTTTCTTATTGAGACAGCCCATGGTTCCTCTCTGTAACACATAATAAACCAACTGTTCAATTATAGGTGTATTTCTGGTTGTCTCCAGATGGAGGACATTGATAACTATTCCTTTCTATAACCAAGAATCACAGGATTTAAAGTCATATAACAAAAAGCAATGCAAAGGATGCTTTGCAACTTTGGATATATTACTTGATGTCTCTGTTGGTTTTCTCATTTATTAAAATTAGGAGATTTGGTTCATGAATTCCATAGCTCTTTTCAGTATCACCATGCTGTGAGTCACTGTTGCAGACACTTAGCAACTTTATGAGTGCCATGGAACAGGAATAATAAACACACGAATGTCCTCAAATTCCCATTTCCTAACCCACCAAAAAGAATCTTGTAATTACCAACCTAATTTTTCCTCTCCTTTCACCTCTTGGTGAGGAGGAGCTTGGTCTTCATGGGACACAGGGTGTATGTGAGAGTGAGACGGGAGAGGAAGAAAGAAAACCACACAGCCTGGGGGTGGCGGAGGAGATTTTCTGGGGATCGTATACGGGTAGAGAAAGACATTAAGACAGAGGGAAGCAGACGAGGGACGAGAACTATGTAGATGATAGGTTTGTATCCCTTTTGTTGCTTTTGGAAAGAAGCAAGGAAATAATAGGATGATTGTTGAGCA
This sequence comes from Dolichotis patagonum, assembly GCA_004027295.1. Classification (NCBI taxonomy): domain Eukaryota; kingdom Metazoa; phylum Chordata; class Mammalia; order Rodentia; family Caviidae; genus Dolichotis; species Dolichotis patagonum. Next base: position 36,656 of record PVJX010007417.1, on the reverse strand, counting down.
ACTTGAATCGTTGAACTGTACTTCCTGAAAGGAGCACTAATGCAATATTGCCACATGTGGGCCTCTGAGTTGATTAGGATTTGGGTAATGTGTTTCTTTTTTTTTTCGTTTTTCTTTTCTGAGTCAAGGTCTCTCTATACAGCCCCAGCTGACCTTGAACTCACAGTGATACTCCTGGTGTTTCTTATGCGGTCAGAAAATCCACAAAAGAAAGAGGATTCTTTATCTTGGAAGGCTTTTGTTTTAGAGTTAATACTGAGAATAAGCAGCTTTTTCTTAAAGCTTTCTCATACACAGCTGCTCCTGATGTCCAATGTAAAGGACTCACAAGGTTGAGCCCCTGTGTGGTGGTAATGAGAATACGCTTAAGTGGAGCTGAGAGAAGTGACAGAAATGAGTGTCATTAGTTCAAAGGTTGTGGAGGCTTAGTTAATTAATTTGCATAGATACCCAATCTATGCAAACTGTTAGAAACTGATCTTTGCCAGATGCCAAAAGGAAGGACACCAAGCATTCTGGCACATGCCTGTGACTCCGGGGCTGCCCTGAATGTCAGCCTTCCAGTGCTATAACAAGGCCATTCCTTGGGAACTGGGATTGCGTAGTATTCCTCTTCCTTCATAGCTTCAGTCTTTTTGTATTCTGTTACAGATCAAGTGCTTCTTCTCGCCACACTCCTTGTACACCAGACCGCTGCTGAACAATGGGGTCCTAGACCTGGACAAAGATCTTTAGGTACCATGAAGTCATCCACTTCTGCCTAGCAAGGCTCATTCAGATGGTCTGTTCAGATCATCCCCAGACAGGTGATCTTTACTGTTTGTTATTTGAATTTCTTTTCTCTTACACAGTTTCTTTTTATATTCTTATATACTATTATGCAATTAAAAGAAAGGTTCAGGGTCTGGGGATTTAGCTCCGCGGGATAAGCACCTGCATTGCAAGCATGCAGTCGTGAGTTCGATCCCTGGTACAAAAAAAAAAAAAAAGGAGAGGTTCAGCTGCTCAAGTTTTGCAGGGGAATTATGAAGGTATCCTTAGGTGTAAAATTGCAGAGCTCCTGATGTCAACAGAAACCACAGTCTGGGGTGCGAGTAGATTACTGCTTTGTGTTGGGAAATTTAAATAAAAAGTTTCCAGCTAACACGGGCATAAAGTGAGAGTTCAGTATTTAGAGGAGTCCCTCAACCTGCTCTTAGGGCTATAAGAAGATTGGCTTATCTCAAGCTTAGAGAAAAAGTTGCTAATTTTTTTTAATATACTGATGGTATTCTTAGATATAGTATAATTTTGATCTTTGGAGGGATTACTTATATTTATTTTTCTCTTATATTCTATTCAGATATGTGTACAAGTCTTGATCGATCTAAAGATTTAGAAAATGGAATTCATTTTCTCATGTGCATATATTGCCCTTTTCTGTTATATCTGGGTTAGAGGATGTAACCCAGATGCTACTGGGTCCCAGTCACTTGAGCTAGGGTGAACTATAGATGACTGGTTCAGATTCTCTACTCACATTCTGGATCCCAACCCTTGGCTCAGTACTTCAAGACACATACATATATGGTAAGCATATTTGTTGTCATTAAATCATTTTGTTTCAAAGTACTAGCCAGTACATGGTCACTACAGTATATTTATAAAATATAGAAATATAATAGAAGAGGAAAAATTAATTCTACCTAAAGACAAAACCGATTTGAGGAGTATTTCCTCCTGATCTTTATTTCTATGTAACATTGCTTGTTTCACAGAGTACAGTCTTGCACCCTCCTTTCTTTAACTTATGATTACGACAAGCATTTTTCCAGTTTACACTGAACTTTTTAAAAATCACCAGTCTGATGGTTGCATAATATTCCATGGGGCAGGCCTCCATTAGTGGAGGAGACAACATAGCACAAAGTTTAGATTATGTTCCCAAATTAGTTAGGCAAGATCATAAAATTTTATGGACAGCAAGGTGTCCTGAGAGAGTGGCAGCAGGCGCAGCACATCTCAGCCTGTCTTCTTTCCGTGCCCATCCATTGAGCCACATGCTGTGAGCTGCTGCTCTTCACAGTAGGTCTCTGGGTCTGGAAAGGTCCTTTCACCACCCTGTACATCGTTCTCAGAAGAATTTACAAAAACAAACTATGCACTTTTGTTAAATATATTTATTTATTACAATATCGAACTTTCCTGGAGCCAAACACAGCAAGGAATAATATTCTTGTCTTTGAGGATGTGGCAGGTATCAATTTTTTGCCTTGAAGCTACAAATTTATTCTGCATTGCCTGCTCTGAAAAAATGGATATGTTCCTTTTAAGTAGTTTTTCTCTGTCAGATGGCATCATGGAAAGCTTTGTCGATGAAGGGCACTTGAGAGATACTGCAAAAGCGTTTTGCTTCCTAATCTAGCTTGCTTCCTAGGCAGGCTCTTTAGTGCATTGGCTTCTCTAGCACCTGGCACCTGCCCTGCATGGCAGTTAGAGGCACTCAGTCATCAGCAGTGTAGTCTTTCACTGTTTCTTGGGCATATGTTCTAGAACAACCTGGTCCCAGGGTATAGGACTGCAGTCCCAAGGTACAATGAGTTTGAAGAGAGAGACAGATCCAAAGTTTCACAGAGTACAATTTATTGGGGATGCACTGACAGAAATGTGGTCCAGTGCAGCAGCAAAACCAATGGCTCCACACAATTGGTGTCAGAAGGAGTGGGCTTATGTAGTGGTTAAGACAAAGTGGTTTCATCCAAGCTAGAATGTACCTCGCTTACCTCAAGCTAATATCGAGGATGTCAGGCACATTTCCCACACTGATGGTACCAGGGTCTGGGTCATAAAGCTCCACATACTACTCTACTGGTTTTGTCTATTCATAATAGGTTGGGAAACTAACCAGGGAAGGTTACTCAGGGGAAACAGGCCAGGGAGGGTTACTTGGGGGCATTCACTGTAATTATGATTGGGCAAGGTGGATCTCTACAGTGATTTTGTAGTAAAATACCTGCAGGGAGACATTTCCCTGTGAACAGCTTTCCAGATACCTTAAAGCATGAATTTCCATCAAGTTTCCTGCAAGTTTGCTTAGCACAATGTGGTGGATTGATAACTGGTAGTCAACCTGTAACACCCAGCTAAACTGAATAAGCTAGGTGTGAAGGGCCCACCTGAGGAGAGTTGCCAACAACATCAAAAGGAGAACTGGAAAGGAAGATGGTGTGCTGTTCACTTTCCTGGAGGAGCTTGTCATGCTGGCTTTCCTGATATGAACTCGGCTGTTCTCATTGTCGGAGGAGCTCAGGACCTCAGTGTCGCTGAGGATGTCTGCCATACTTTTTGGGAGAGCTCTGGTCCTTACTTTGAGTGTCACTTCCTGGTTCCAGTGCAAATCCTTCAGGCTGCTGGCACAGATCCTTCATCCCACTGGTGCAGAATTTCTAGCTTCTGCCATGGACTTCCTAGTGCCAATACTGGGTACAGACTTGCATGAGACATTGTTATGGGCTCTAGGCCTCCAGCTGGACTCATGGAGGACATTGTTATGGACTGCATGAGTCAGTTGGACTCATGCAGGACATTGCTCTGAGATCCAGGCCCTGGGATCTGGGATTCTTTGGGTATTTAGTGTGTGGACAGCTTTCCTGCACTCTTTGGGTGATTATTTTAAAATCCTATGTATTATGTATCCTGTATTAAATTGTTTCCCTTGTAGGCCCTGACTACAACACAATACTACAGGGACTTCTCTGTCACTTACTAGGCCATGCCTGGGCCCTGTCCAGAAAGGTCTAGATTCTAGCCCTGGATTCTAGAACTATACCTTGAAAGAGGTACCATGTCCTTCTTTGGGGATTGTCAGAGCCCAGCAGGGTGAGATGGTGGTGGTGAATGACTTTCCTTTTTGCTGTGTCTTTTAAAGTTCTCTTTACTTCTTTGTCACCAGTGTCTTGTTACTCCACTCTCCAGTTATAGTTAATGGTTCTTTATATTAAGCATTCTTCCTCAAATCATCATGTGTCTCCTTTCTCCTGATTTGACTCAGACTGATAAAGAGAAGGAAAGTAGAGTGAAATCCCACATATGTCAGGATGTAGCTTTCTGGCAAGAAGGAAGTCGTTTTACTCTGGAGCCTATGCCTTGAATCCCAGGCTTTCTCACCTGCAAAAAATGTTAATAATGGTACCTAGATCATAAGGTTTTTTTGTGAGGCTAAAAGAATACTTATAAATTATCTGAGATAGTACCTGACACACACTAAATATGCAGCAAATATCTATCATTGTACTTTAATCTGGGTGGCTCTGACAATGAGTTTGGTTGCAGGATCACAAATGCAAATCCAGGTACAAAGACATGTACTGTTGTTTACTTAGTTATTCTTGTATGAAATACATTTGAGTTGCTTTTATTTATTTATTTATTGAAGGGAAAAGTTTATTTAGTTCATAGTTTACAGAAGTTTCAGTCCGTAATTTGTTTGCTCCAAGACAGGATGGCATGGCTAAGGAGCAATAGTTGATGGTAGTGGAAAACAGCAAAAGCAGTAAGAGAGGCTCCTAATATTTTACTATATTCCTTCCTTCTTCTGTGTGTGCGTGTGTGTGCATGTGCGCGTGTGCATGGGTGTGTTGCTGAGGATCAAACCAAGGGCCTTGTGCATCCTAGGCAAGTGCTCTAACACTGAGCTAAACCCCCAGCCTAATAGAGAATGACAAAATGAGTATATAAAACCCAGTATTTACTCTGGGATTTTATTTATGGGGGACTGTGGAAATTCATTTATCCTTAATGAAGTGCCCCAGTTAACAGGAATAGATTCCATGTCTGATCCAATAAGGAAAACAGAATTAAAAGGTATAGAATAAATCATGATGGGAATCTCGGGAATGCAGATTTTGCCAAATTCCTAGCGATATCTTTCCAACTGCTCTTTAACATGTGATGAAACAAACATTTAATTTTGAAGAAATATCAGTCCATAATAAATCATCTTATTATAGTTATTAAAATATTCCTTGACTCTTAGTTTGTCTCCATCTTGGAGGTTCTTATTCTAAATTAGTCAGTCAAGTTAATTAATATTTATTAAAATGTCAGATTACTTAGAAATTAAATAAATTTGAGACAGAACTTCAGAAAGCTCTCTTATGAATGCGTGAGGTGCATCAGTGAAAAAAATTCTCTGCCCTATGAGCTTGTATTTTAGAGGTTATGGTAGTGAGGGGAGGAGACATATAAACGATGAACATAATGCTTAAATAAATTATATAGCATGCTGGACAATGGGAATGTGATGGAAAACATAGATGTAGATAGTGAGGACCAGGTGTGCATAGAAGGACTACACTTTTTAAGTGGGTAGTTAGAACAAGATTCATTGGAGTAACATATTAGCAAAGACTTGAAGAAGAGAAGGCATTTAGTCTGCACCTACATGGAGAGAACTACTCCAGGTATGTAAGTATACAGGTCTCTAAGTTGGGAAACATGGCAGGTGTGTTTAAAGAACAGCTAGGATAGTGTAACTGAACAAAATAAGTGAAAGGTGAAAATGGTAGGAGATGAAGACAATGAGGTGATACAACCTAGGTTATGTTGAACATTTTCAGCCCTTGTCTGAGTGTTGATTTTTACCCTGAATAAAATGGATAATCGTGGATGTTTTTGAGCCTTTTACATTTTGTCAGGATCCTTCTGGCTCTAGAGTGAGGCTAAACTCTAGGGGCAGAAGGTAATTTGGGCTACCCTTTTTCTTTTTTGTTCTTTCAACCATGGGGGAGGTAACATGAAAGCTAAAAACAGGGAAGGAGTTTTTCAGAATCATGCAGAGGCATGAGCTGGACTGGGGAGGTACAGGCTGAGGGGACTACAGAAGTGGGTGATGATGGTATGATGTGTTAGATGGAAGAGAGAGCCAGCATGAAGGGGAGTTGATTATATTGAACAAATTAGCAAATTGATTGCACAGACAAGTAAGTAATGAGGATAACAGCAGCTGAGTTTCTAATTTCTGGAAAGGGAATTTACAAATGTAAAAGGGAAAGGCTAGAAGGAACTCTTAAGTGATCTTGGAATTAGAGGCATCAGCATAAAATCTCTCTCTCTCTCTCTCTCTCTCTCTCTCTCTCTCTCTCTCTCTCTCTCCTCTCTCCTCTCTAATTATAGATGTATAATTGTATGTGTTTTCATGTACTATGTATGTGTACATATCTCTTAGTCCTGTCCACAGAGAAGGGTAAGAAAAATAACACCTGAGTAATAATGAATGCAACATTGGTCTCTAAATATTATTTTTAACAAAAAGAAACCAGGGGTCCCTGGAGAAATAACTATTGGTTAATTCCAGTGTGGGGACTTGGAAAGTATAAGGTAAACCTGGAACATCTTGTGCTGGAAAATAAGAACATACCCAGGGAATGTCAGAAACATTTCAGAAAGATACAAGATCTTTAGCTGGTTAAATCAGGGACAATTTGAGCATAAAAAATACTAACAGTGTATTACAGCCCAGTGAGTAAAACTAGAATCAGTGAATCCATGTTGATATAATTAAATGAATGAATGAATGAACAAATGAAAAGGAACTTGTTTCCTTACTACAAAATGCTAACTGATAAATGTAGGAGCAATAATTGAAATAGGGAATCACTATATAACAAGTGTTATAGTATGTGTCTGGATGCCCTCCCAAAGCCTCATATGGTCATGGGGATGGGCTTCTAGAATTTGTGACTGATTCACGGTCCAATGCTGGGATTATCGATGTGAGTGCTACACCCACCCTAGGGTTGGTAGCCTACATAAAATATAAGGGACAGAAAGAGTCTTTTTTTCCTGACACTTTCCCACTTTTGGTCTGCTGTTTTTGCTGTCTTCTGGCCACCATGAACTGTTACCCCTCTGCCACATCACCCTGCCTTGGAGCCAGCTAACTATGGACTGAAACCTCCACAAACTATGAGCTAAATAAACCTTTCCTCCCTTAATTTTTGGCATTGGGTATTCTGTCTCATAAATAAGAAAAAAATAACCAAGATAGAATTTGGTACTGAGAGTGGGGTCGTTGGTGTGACTATACTTAACCATGTGGTTCAAGAGCCTTTTGGGATGCCTTTTAGGAAGAATTTGACAATTTCAGTGATGTTGCCTGAAAGAGTAGAGATGCAATGCCTTAGGCTGTTCTGCATAGGAGATTCTGGTCAGAGCTCAGAAGACCAGAGGGCTGATAGAAACCCTATTGGTATAGTCCAGGTTCAGGAGGTTTCTACTGGGAAGAAGGACTCCAGACAATGTGCATTATGGATTGGCAAAAAGTCTGTCTGTATTTTGCTCATGTCCAGGTACTTTGTCTGAGACTAAGATTAAGGACAGTGGACTAATTAATCTGGCAGAAGAAATTTCAAGGCAGTCAAATGTTGAGGATGTGGCATGGCTATTGTTGGGGGCTTTTAGCCAGATTTATGTTGCAAATCAAGAGCAAAGAGCCCAGATGGGTGATTTAAAATGTGAGTTTGGTCGGAAAGGAAGCTCCAGTAAAGTTGTGGACCCCAAATATAAAACTGAGGAGAAATTGATTGCTGAGAAGGAACAGGAGAATATAAGAGATGGTCTAAGGGCCTCACAAGAAGCAGCAAGTCTCCACCTGTTGCAACCTCAAATTGCAAAACTGAAAGTCTTTGTGTTGAGAAAGCTGTACAGCATAGTGTTCTAGAATGGTGGTAACTACATTATGTTCCAGAATGAGGGTGGTGGCAGCTGCACCAAATTCAAGAATGGTAACAGACTAGAGAATTTGTTCCTTGGAATTGGATTCAGAGTGCCCAGTGATTCAGGCACTTGAATCCTATAGCCAAGAGAGAAGAAAGCCTGGCTATTGCTCCAGCTGGCAGCAGACCTTGGCATCATCTTTGTGGCTCTAGTTTTAGGTACATGCAGAATGCAAGAGTTATGAGGTTAAAAAGGCTTCCATCTAGATTTCAGAAGGCCTGGGAAGCCAGGTAGTGTGCCTCTGAGATGGCAGTGTGTGAAGCTGTGAATGTGAAGCCAAAGTCACAGCAGAGACCCTGGAAGTTTGGAAAAGCCAGAAGCATGGATCAGCCAAGGAAAGCTGCAAGGATTGAGCAGAGCAGGCCTAAAAGAGAAGCCCTGGAAGCTACAATCACCAGAAGTGCTATAGGGGCAGTCATGCAAACCCTTTGGAACTCAAAACTTACTACAAATTGCTTTGGATGTTCCACCTGGAACTACAGCACTTAATGTTTGTCCTGCTTGATTTTGGACTTGCTTTGGTCCCATATCTTTGTAGTCCTCTGTTTGTAACTTTTGGAATGAAATTGTTTATTGTATGCCATTGTATGATGGAAGTGTTTAACTTTCTTTTCTTTTGTACAGGGGCTCACAGCTAAGAGTTTGCCTTGAATTTTGGAGGAGACTTGGGATTTGGACTTTCAATGCTGAAACTGTTAGGATTTTGACAACTCTTAGAGATGGACTAAATGGCTTTTGCATAAAGGATGTGCATGAGTCTTTGGGGGGCCAGGGGTGGAATGCTATGATTTGTGCCCAGATGTCTCTCTAAATCTTCATGTCATCATAGGGGCAGGTTTCTAGAGTTTGTGATTAATTCATGGTCCAATGCTGGGATTATGAGTGTGAGTGCTACACCCACCCTAGAGTTGGTAGCCTACATAAAATGCAAGGGACAGAAAGAGTCTTCTTTTCTGGCACTCCTACCTTTTGGTCTTGCTGTTTTTGCTGTGTTCTAGCCACCATGAACTGTTACCCTTCTGCTACACCACCCTGCCTTAGAGCCTGCTGATTATGGACTGAAACCTCCACAAACTCTGAGCTAAAAAAACCCCTTTCCTTCCTTAATTTTGGATGTCAAATATTTTGTCTTAGCAATGAAAGAAAAGTAACCAAGACAGCAACCTTCACAGATATAGCTAATTTTATCTAAGGTGGTCAATGGATGCTAAGATTGATAGGTGAAAATTTCACAAGGATTTGGGTATTTTGACATGGTGTATGAATACCTTTCTGTAAAATGTTGGTCACTTTCAAAGGAAAAATGATAATTTAAAGTAGAGAAACCAAATAAGCCAATTCACCTTTCTTATGAGCTGGTGTGCATCATGTGGGGCCTGGGAGGAGAAACGAACCAATTTGCCCTTCCCATGAGTTTGCAGAAGTCATGCTGGGCCTAGGAGGAGAAACAAAAAGCCAAATTGCTCTGCCCATAAGCCAACTGGTGCGTGGGCTGGGAGACAGAACTCCAGCTAATTTGGAGGACAGATTGAGTTGCTAGCAACTGAGGTACCAAAACAACTTAATGCTTGTGTTGTTTGATTGACTTTGAAGGCTTGAGGCTGGTAGTCTGAGCATCTGTTAAGACTATAACAATATGCAATATAGCAAATATGGGGGGATTTCCTTTTGTTTTGATTTTGAAATGCAATATTGTTCTTGCTATTTTGTTTGTTCCGTTTTATTCAATGTTCTGTTTTGATTGGATTTATTTTGTTCTGTTTGTTTGATTTTGTTATGTCTAGTGGTGTAGGCAGCAATTTTGAAGATAACAAGGGGCATTGTGGTAACCATTGTTCATTTCTTATTGTCCTGTTTTGAAGTCCTGTATCACTATCACTGTTTGTTTTGATTGGCTTTATTCTGTTTTATTTTGTTTTGTTCAGTTTATTCTCTTTAAAATAAATTTAAAAAAGTAAAGTAGGGAAACCTGGCAGACCTCATCTTGACCGTGGGGAGGTGAGATTGGTTGACATGGTGCACCTTCCTCTCTGATGTACTGGGAAAGGCAGGACAGTGTTTACATTTTCATTGTGCACTATGTGTCAGACACAGTGCTAAGTGCTTTGTAAGGATTATCACATTCAGTCTCCATCTCAGGCTTATGAGAGAGATAATATCATTTTTGTTCTACTTGTGACAAAACTTGTGAGGTTAAGACAATTAAATTAATTTGTTTGAGATCTGACTGCTGGTAAATTATGAGGTGGAGATTCAAACTTGTGATCTACCTACATAGTCTTCTAGTTTGTAGACTGAGTTACCCTACCTTAGGACTGGAAAAAGACAAAAAAGTTTACCATGAAGCTCTAGATCCCTCTTGACTGGTTATATCAGCTAACCCAATATATTCCCTCTCTCTTTCTTTCTTTCTCTCTTTCTCTCTTTCCCTCTCCTGCCTCACTCCCACTCCTTCTCTCTGTCTCACACACACACACACACACACACACACACACACACACATTTAGGAGTTGAAGACTTCAGAGGATTTGAGATAATTCCACTCTCTTGAGCCTCACTGGGGTGCCATGCTTCTGAGAGGGGTCCTGGAAACTTTGTTGAGATAGAGGAAGAACCTTCAGGGATCCAGTTTCCAGGAGTCACAGTTCAACATAGGCAATGGAAAGAGTCCAAAGAGTCCCAAATCCTTGAATACAAGAAACTCTGCATTTTTAAAAGTTCTTTCCTGAAATTTCTTTCTTTTGGCTTGCTGTTATTTGCCACTTTTACAAGCTACTGAACCATATCACTGGTGTGAATAGTTTCGAAGCTTACATATTTCTTCTTGTAATCAGTTTAGTCAATCTTGTAGCTATAAAGAGTGAGATGGTAAATCCTAAGCTCCCATTCTGAGTCAGAATTTATGACAAGAACAACGTGCTTATGCCCAAACAGAACCATGCACGTATGGTAATATGGCACTTGAAATTTATGTACTTCTGCTTATCCAAGGAACAGAAAGTGCTTCTATAAAATGAATTAAGAGCCAACTGTCTACAGCAATGAGAACATTTCAAAATAGGGCTGCTGAGGGAATCATTTACTCTCTGCGAGGCCAGGGTTCATACTAAACAGCCACGTGTCCCAGTGTTTTACAGAAGTGGTTCCAGGAGACCACAGCCACTTTAACCCTTGCTAGACAGTGATGAATATAACTTTATTTTTGTCCACACACTGTGTAATTGAAGACATTACCTTATCACTGTTCCTTAGTGCTGGATGCCACACAGGACTAGGCCCTGGCATTAGAAAAGAGATTGTCCGCAGAGTGCATCCCAGTCATTCTTTTTTTTACTAACTGGTCAGCTCTTCTTAGACAATTCCTCATAGTCCTCTTTGCCAGACTTTAAAATGCTGGCCTTGTAGATAATCCCACTATCATTTACTTGCCCCATAAAATAATATGGCTTCTATATCCTGCATAATTTTAAATGGCTATGCTTCAATAGGTCTCTGTATTAGCTCCTTACTGCTGTGTAACAAATTATCCAAAAATGGTGTGACTTAAATAGAACACTGATTATCTTTCAATTTCTGTGGGTCAGGAGTCCCAGCATGGCTTGGATGGTGCCTCTGCTTCAGGGCCTCTCACAAGGTGACAGTCACTTGCAACTGTGGTCACCTCATGATTTGAATAGGGGAGATTTTCACTCAAAGGCATGGTTTGGTTCCTCTTGGACTGTTGGGGTAAAAGTCTCAGTTTCTCTCAAGCTGTTGATTGGAAGTCAGTCACCTACCACTTGTGCTTTTCACAGGCCAGAGGGCAAGAAAGAGCATGAACCAGACAGAAGCCAGTCTTTTGTAACAATCACACAAGTGACATCCCGTCTTCTACTCACTGGTTTATAGTTAAGGGAAGGATTACACAGAGGATAAAAGCTAGTCACTGGGAGCCATTTTTGAGATCTTTCCCATATACTGTCTCACTTTATCCTTGTAACAATTCTCTAATGCAGTTTTAGTCCTTCCATTTTACAGACAGAACGAGTTCTCTGATTCTTGTGCTTACATCTATAATAACACTGAAGTTCAAATTTAGGAGTTCAGTGTTTATTCATTTATATGTTTATCCCAAAGATATATGGAATGAACAAAATACCAGGTGTGTTATAGATTTTTATTCTTGGTAAAATATGGGTGCATGAAAACATCCTAGTAGTTCTTAATGAGTGTTCTGAGATGAGAAACTACTCCTGATTTATTGTGTTATACCAAAAGGAGATACAATATAAAAATTATATACCTTATATCATTATAAGAATATAAGAATTTGCATTAGAATTATTGCTTAATCTTCTTTTATAACTTTCAGTGATATACTTGGGAACATTCTCCTGGGATTTAAATGTCTAAGATCTAATCACTTTCATTTTGCAGATGAAGAAACACAGATGAATTGTGGTTATGATACAAACAATGCCCCAGAAACTGAAATAGAGGATTTTATTCCAGTCCTATTTATAACTCAGCCTCTATGAACAGATACATGGGAAAAGCTGACATGTAACTCGAGGCAGCTCCACACCAAACCCATGTCAGGTGCCTGCCACAGACATCAAGAAGACTCATCATTGTGCTGCTCTTGAGGTCATGCAAAATTTACAGAAATACAGTGGCAAATTGAAAACCTGTACTTATATAAAAGATGAATTCAAAATTTATTTGTGCTTCTTTTTTGACTTAGGGGAGAATACATTGTGCCAAGTTTTGTGCAAAGGACTTCTGATAAAAGTACACAAAATTACTTGTTTAACCTCCTTATAGCTGCTTCTAAAAGTAAAGTCAGGGGTGGGGGCTGCAGGTGATTCAAGGGTGTTCAGTTTTCTTTGCTGAGATGGCTCTGGGGTCCTGAGTCCTTGCTGGCCAGTCAGGAAGAGACCCACGTGAAGTTCTTTTTGCTGACACAGGGAAGCTTGAGTTGAGTGGAGCCAGAATGGAGGTACCTTCTCACTCATGGAATCAGAGCTTGTCCTTTACAGTTGACACTCAATACCAGCAGCTTTTGTAGCCACAGAGCCAGTTAACCTCAAGTCAAAAATACTAAAAACAAAGGAATAAGAAGAGGGTGTCGAGCATGCTAGACTTTCCCTTTACCATTACATAGCATTTACGTTGTATTAGGCAATCTAGAGATGACATAAAGTACATGGGAGGATGTTCAATGGTTACATGCACATATACCAGTTTATACAGGTACTTGAGCACTAGTACCTGTCGGTAGTGCCGGAAGCAATTTCTCCATAGAGGGATGATCATGGTACACTACTTTCTTTTTGGTTCCAAGGTTTCAAACCAGGCTCTTGCTCATGCTAATGATGCGCTTTACCACTCCTTCAACCCCTGATCCCCCTTTAAGATAAAGGAAGATAGTTTGTGGTGCTCAAAGTCAGTGTACGGAAAGGCAGGTGTTCTGGAGCTGCCATCTAGCAGAGCAGAGCAACCTAGACACAGGGATACGGTGCCTCTGATCTATGGGAATACTCAGAGGCCAAAAGGAAAGGTAAGCCCAGCTTCATAAAACCCAAGAGCAGAGATCTGGAGAAACAACAAATGTTATCTGATGCCCATAGGGCAACTTGGAAGCAAAGTTATTCCAATCAGAAGACTTTTTGCTGATAATTACTGAACCACAATCTAAGATGTGTAAAGGCAGAAATAGAAATGGCTGAAGACAGAGCCCTGACTTACTATCTTGAAATACAAGTACATTTTGGTTGATTTGCAGTCTTTTCTAGTATAGTCAAGAGACTCCCATGATTTGATGACCCCTTTCCTTTCCACCTGCCTCTCCTGAGGTTGTGCTAAAATACTCCATAGAAATAGTACTTTTATGCCGCAGCCTCTAAAGCAGCAGAGCAGGTAAAAGGTAGCTGCTGTAGCTTCTATTTTACTTTCATTCTCCAAATATCCAGATTTCTAAATGGTGAGAAAATACAAACAGTAAAAACCTTATTAGAATTTTGGATTAAAGACAGCTATCTGTCTTGTCTCATTTTTGATACACCAGCTGATAATTGGGCTATAGTTAGGTCTAAAAATAACATACAGTACATTAAAATAATGTTCCTTGGCTACATTTCCAAAGTGGTATTCTGGGACTTCTGTGCATTAATCCTGTAACAATAACAGGATTTGCACTTTTAACTCCCCTGGTGTAGCTTTGAAAATCTAGCCTAAAGCAGCTAATGTTGCCATTTAAATCCTCTCACTATCCACAGGGAAATGCAGAGATTAAAAAAATGACGACCCAACTGCTCCAATGACCTATACCTGTGAGAATCAGAGAAACAACCTATTTCCTCTCAGGAACTGGGCTGATCAATATAAATATTTCAAAATGGGCTATCATGCAATAAAAGCCCTGGAATGTGTATCCTACTTCAGAAGATGCTAGATATTTTCAGTGTGAACAGATGAGGTTTCCCACAGTGGAGAGGGGCATTGTAACTGCTGAATAACCACAGCGGAGCTGGGGAGCACGTGGGAACACGTGTGTATGTGTTTGTGTGTGGGGGGGGATGGGATGGGTGTATACATATGTAGGGAGTAACAAGGAAGAAGGCTATCATTATTGTGTATGTTTCTGGTAAAGATTCTCTTTTTCCCTGTAGAAAATTGGGCGTCTCCCAGAGATTAGATACCATTAATCGTGTCAGTTAAAACACTGCATATCTTAAAATTTGCACACAGCTTTAAAGGGAAGCTCTAAATAGCCCTAAATTGAAGTGGCGGGAGTTTTTTCAATGATACCATTAATTGTGTTTCATTAATTGAGAAAAAGAGCTAGGTTCAGCCACGGCTGTGATGGGCTAGATTTAATCAGCGTAGGTACCACTAACAGGCTGGCACTGCTTTTGGCCTGCAATGCCTTTGAAATTCTAAAACGGAAAAGGAGGCCAACACATAGCAATTATTTCGGAACAGATTGCCCGTTAACATTTCATAATATCACTGAAATGCATCCTTTCTGGGGCAGTCTTGCTCTGGCTGTAACAGTCCGAGAGGTGGCAGCACTACCTGCTCTGTTGGCGCCTGTGTCCCTCCAGCCCAGCTCCCGCAGGTCTGGCATTGCGTCACCTGGAGGCCTGTGCGCAGGGCGAAGTGGGGGAGGGGAGCGAGGGGAGCCAGCCTCTGCATCCCAGTTCTTCTGCAGAGTACAGGAAACAGCTGCATGGATTGTTTCAAATGGATTGGAAAAGGGTTTTCTTTCTCCCTGCCATGAAATCTACTGTCTTCTGTGACATCTTTCTAGGAAGACCACATGGGAACACTTATGTGTTCCCTGGTTTGCTCCCTGAGGGAAGAAGGAAGAGTTTCAACTGCTAGGGGTCCCCTGAGACCTCATTTTCAAGTCCCTGTGCTTGTCTTTTGTAAACACAGGAAGGTGGGATTAAGATGGTATTACTGGCAATTATTTTCTGAGCATGTTTGCGTGCAAGGCACTTAACACAGCCCAGGGAAAGTGACATAGTCTCTACTGAGGACCGAGGACCGCTGTCTTTTCTCTGCAGTCATTCTCAGGGCCACCCTCCTCCAACACCAATCTCATGCTGAAAATATTCCACAGAACAAATAGCTGTTGAGACAGCATCAAAGCCTGCACAGATAAGGGACAATATAGCCTGCCATGCTAAGTGTCAAATGCATGAAGTGAAAAGCATCTGGCGACTTGTGTGAGGGAGTGTCAGGGTTGGTCTAGACAGCCCAGCAGCCAGGCCTCTGAGGAACCTGTGGCCTGTGTGTGCAAGGTGATCTGAGAACAAGAGTGGGGATCCACTGAGGTAGCCTTGCCGAGGAGGCTAGCTGGCAGGATGCAGAGACAGGAGGACTCTGATGGGAAACTAGTGTCCAGGACACAGGGCACTGGAGTTAGGCTCAGTAATGGTTTAGGCTCCAGTGCAGCTCATCCTGGGGTCTTTCTGTTCCTGTCATATCCAATATAGGGTCTCGCCACTGTGTCCACCACTTCTTATCACTTTGGCCTGTCTTGGACTCTGTGCACCTTTCATTAGCTTATTTCTTCAGCTTAGTCTTCACTTGGATGCTCTGTCCCATAGCTTCTGAATATGGCACGTGAACTCTGTACACATCTTTAATGCTTCTGGTCTCACCAACAACTCAACGATTATGTTTGCTGATCAGAGAGAGGAAGAAGACAGTGGGAAAAAGAAAAAGAGCCTCCTCAGCTCGGTTAACCACACTATTCCTTCTGTCTGGCAGGCGCTTTGAGACCAGCACCTCCGGGAAACAAGCCAGCCTATGATTGGCTGCCCTCGCATCATCTTCCGTAAAGACCCACCCTTCTTTTCCGGAGGGTTGTGGGTGTGGTAGGCACTGACTGATATTTTTTCTGAGCAGCAGTGCTCTCTCAGGCTTAGTGATGCCAGATATCCCAGTGTCCAGGTATTTGCTACCCTGATGAGTTGCTCAGAATGTAGTGAGAGATGACCCTCAAAGATTCCAGAAACTCAAAGGAAATCTTACAGGGCCTTCTTTAAGGGCACGATGATGTCATGTAATTTTGTACAGTATAGGTTTGTTTGGGCAGGTGGAAGGGTGTTCCTGGATTAGAGTCACATCTTCTTATAACTAAATCTCCTTAATAAAGTCTCAAAATTTATGCTTTAATATAAAGACAGATTCTTAAATGCTACCTACAGAGGCTACCTCTAGGTGCTGAGAGGGGACGTAGCAATGAGCTCTTTGTCTGCTGCCCGGTGAGTTGGCCACATCCCTGGTTAACACACCAAGCCATCTGGAGCAGGGTCAAGAGCACATGAGCCATAAAGGCCATCTAGCTGCTGAGTTTCTTGCTGTTGGTTTTGTCTCCTTCTACTCCTTTCCCTGTTATACTGGGGGCACTGACAAAACAACGCAGCCCTCATGAGGCAGCTTATTGGAAACTGGCTACTTCCAATTGGACCAGTCAGAACTAGAGGATTCCTGCCCCAACAGTTGGAACCTCCGCTCCATATCATCCACTTGTGTCCACTCTCAGTCTCCAGGCACTGACAGGAGTACAGTAACTGTGTATTAAGAAGAAGCAGGGACAAATGATGCTGAGGTTTTCAGAATTGACTGAGTCTCCCCAGTATAACTGTAGGAATTTTTGCAGATAGTATATTTAGTCATTAATTGTGCTGCTTTGTGATATACGTTTGTCATTACCTGAAGTTTTTATTTAAAAATGTTATTATTTGCTGTTTCATGTTCTCACAATTGCACTGCAAGTTCCTGGAAAGAAAGCAGGGGCTTCTATCCCCACAAGCATTTCTTGCAGTGTCTAACACAGTGCTATCCAGTGGATCCCTTATCCACGGCTTTACTTCCATGCGGTCAAGCATGGTCAGAAGATAATAAATAGACAATTCTGGAAATAAATGTAGACTTTAAACTACACACCACTCTGAGGAGCTTGATGAAATTCTGTGTCATCTCACTTTATCATGCCTGGGATGTGAATCAGCCCCTTGTCTAGGCTACATGCCCTATCCAACCTGGTCACTGAGTAGCCCTTTCAGCTAATAGATTGACTGTTGCAGTATCATAGTGCTGGTATATAGGGCCTGGGATGATTGCTGGTTTCAGGCATCCAATGAGGGACTTGGAAAATCCCTCTTGGATAAGAAGGGACCACTGTATAAGAAATAGGTACTTGGTGGGTGTCGGAGAAGTTGATTTGACTTATCTCAATTGCACGTTCAGTTCAGGAGATTGCTCATTAAGTTCCAAAGAAGTTAGTTCTTTTCCAGTCATCTGTTGGAATCCTGAGATATGGATTCATTTGATCAGTTTTCCAACTTTAATCTTCTCTTACCCATTTCAAGAAGCACGCTTAGACATTGATTTTTCATGAATTCAGTGTCCTTGGCTTCCCATAGAACTCAATATGTCCAGGAGCTTTCAGCCTTTGATTTCAAGCTCTTTACTTTTTCTCCTGGTTGGCCTTTTCCACTAACATATTCTCTTCTATTAGGATGGGCAAAATTATGCTGTGGTATCATCAGCTTCCAAAGAGCGGTGGAAATTCCATTTGGCAGAGTGGCTCTGGAACTCAATCACCAGACAGTCTGTCACTCAGCATCAATCTATAGACAGTCTGTCACTCAGCGTGTGCCCGCTCGGGATGGGGGAGGGCATGGATGATTGTGCACTAACTCTTGACTAAGTCTTCCTTCCACTCAGGAGAAACACATGTCATAGTTGATCCTTCATTAGCAAAGGCAGTCATGTGGCTGCGCCTGACTTCAAAGAGATAGAGATGTGCAGTCCTGGAAAGGGAGGATGAGATCAAGAAATACTAGGGACCTGCAGAGTACCCACCACCCCTCTGTAGAGGGCTTGGAGGTTTCTGCCTTCTAGTTCATTCTTTTTTTTTTTTTTTTTTTTTTTGGTACTGGGGATCGAACTCATGACCTCACATTTGCCAGGCAGGCGCTATTCTTTAGCAAGGTGGGGGAGTAGTATAAACATTTTATCCTTTGGAGGTCACAGGAATCAAAATAAAGCTGTAACAAAGATGAGTTATGTTGTTAATTTTTTTTTCTTTCCCCTAAATTGGCTATCAGAAGCAATCACTTGCAATACTTGCTAAATGCCAGCGCAAACGCATAGTTTGTGTTAGTCATTGGATGTGTTTGGAGTCGCTTGGCCTGCTCATGTTTCTCAGGCTTCCTAAACCTCACAGAGGGCTGCCCTGTGGTGAAGAGTCCCCCTCCACCGAGCACAGTCCCTTCAGACTCCTCAGCTGTGGGATCTGGCCTTTAGTCCCTGCCCCGGAACTGATTAGACACTGCAGGTCACAATGTAGGAACCCAGATTCTTAGTCATCCTGTGTTCCTCACTTGCTCAGTAATTCCCCTGTCTCTAAAAAAATAAATTATAGCCATAAGAGTGAGAAGTTTATCCTCAAATGTACTAGTTTCCTACCAATGTCAACAGACAATTGCTACTTTATATCAAATGAGATGCAAGACTTTGCATTTGAATCTGATGATTGGCTCAAGTTGGAGCTCTTTATTCTCTAGCTGTGTTATTTGGGGAAAACCACTGGGCCTCTCTGAACTTTCATTGGTAAAATTAAGACAATAACATTTACCTTCCAGGATGAGGTTTCCTGTTGATACCATGTCTTTATGTTACCTAACTCTCAGAGTTGTGGGGAGATCTAAACTATTTGGATAAAGATAACTTCTGGGCAAAAGTATATTTGTGTAAAATGTATATCCCAAGCTGGGAACTTCTTGCCTCCTTTTTTTTTCTTGCTAATTAAGAGTCATAAATAAAATGGTGATGAGCTGCAGTCTGCCGTCTGTGCTGTAGCTGGAGGGCTGTTGTGACTTTGCCTGACAAATGGCTAACCAGCCGCTCCCACCATGCCCAGCTCAAGTGCTCAGCACTGAGAAATCCAGCTATTGCCAACAGCATCTTATAAACTTGTCACTATTTACTTACTTGGTGACAGTGTTTTTGTTCAGTGATCATCCCTAAGATTTCACCCGTCAGGGTGTATCTGTTTCCCTCACATGACAAAATGTCATTTAAATATAATCCTTTCCCAAATCACATGAAAAGAATAGAGCTCTCCAAAGGATACTTGGTGCATTGCAGTCGGAGCTGGACGGTGTTTATTTCAGAGTAGTGGCTGGACATGCAAAGGGCTTTATTGAATGGACATACAGCTGCTTTACTATGGGATTTCTGACTTCCGGGTACCTGCTGAGAGACATCTCACAGCAGCTTAGGGGAATTTTACCAGGTGGTTGTTATCATTTTGGTCTATTGAAATTGGCCATGGTGGGTGTGTTTACACCACGGCAACCAGCAAACACCACCAATCAAGCTTTTTCTCCCACAGGACTGGTTGTGAATATTTACTAGCACACGCTTGTACAGTATAACCAAGTCTTTGTGCAGCTGAGTCAAATCTGGATGTGATTGAGGATGGGAGAAGGGACATCCAACATAGAAGTGTAAACACAGCCATGATGCTGGGCAGGGGAAAAGGGAGCTTATATTATGTCCTACCCCATGCCAGGGTGTTTGTCAGCCTAGATTGGGATTGGTATATACTGATTCAGGAGGTGTCCAGCAAAATTAAACAGGGTGGTCCTGCCAACAGTTTGTTTGTACGAAAGACAGAGGGCCTCCTGGGGCCTAACTGAAAGCTGGCCATGACAGGGGAGGGTCTCAACCTAAGTGCTCACTGAGATTTATAGTGGGGTGTGTGTGTGTGTGTGTGTGTGTGTGTGTGTGTGTGTCTGGGGATTCTGTGTGAAAACTGAAAAGGCTGCGTTAGGAAAACTGTTTGGTACTTGATGGTGCTGTTCAGATTTGGCATCTTGTTTGTTCCAGGACCTCAGCTGCAGTATTTCAGGGTCAGCAGAGGTTGGCTGACCCCTGGAGTGCATTGGGATGCTTTTCAGGAGTGTTTTGCAGAGGGCTGGAGAATGAACAGACGGCAAAGACCCATAGAACTTACTCATGTGGTCCCATGTGAATCTGAGCCTGGAAGGCAGGGGAAGGCTGGTTGCACGTATATTTTCTCTTTGCCCTCACAACATCCCTCTGAGAAACACACTTGATAGGTGAAAAAGCTAAGGGTCAGAGGACTAGAATATCTTGCTTGACACCACATAAAGTAAATGGTAGAACTAAAGTTCAAACATGGGTCACATCACATGCAGACCCTCCATGGGGTTCCCCTGAAGCCCCCCATCTCCAGTGTTCAACTAGTCTTTCATTCTATCTACCTTTGGGGGAAGAAGGTCTCTCTTTTCCCCAGAACCAAATTTTCTACCCCTGTCTGTGAATCCTGCACCTTCCCAATTTGTGGTCCGGGGCCTTTTTATGAAGTACCCTTGCTCTATGATGCATCTTTAATCTTTTTTCTTTCAGCCTGAGCATTAATCTTTGCCATCTAGCAGCAGCAATGAGTGGCCGCTATTGCTGGCTCAGCCCTCTATGTGCTTGCTTCTCTTCTGCACTGAGCGATGTTCAGAGTCTCTCTTTCTTCCTGAAACCCTCGGTTTCCCTGACCATGTGACTCATTTTTCTCTTCCCTCTCTGGTTACTCCTCTGGCCATTTCTGGCTCTTCTCCCAATTCCCGACCCTTAAAATGTAGGCATGACTCCAAGAGTCTGGAGTTGACTTTCATCTCCATTTTCAGTCTCTCTCTTCTGTGGTCCTTCACGGGCTCAGCACTCTGTGCAGACAATCCCAAATCAATACATCTGCAGGCCTGGACTGGGTCCCAGGGCCAAGAGCAGCTCTATGTAGTGGGCACTCAGTCAACAAAAGAGAGCTCTGTGACAGCATGAGGGCACATGCATATTGATTTATTTGAAGGTTACACCTTCAGATTCTAAACTCCTCAGAGCCAGGAACTGTGCCTTTTCTCTATTTTGATTCCTTGATTCAGAAAAACGCATAGTAGCTGTTCAGTAAATATTTAGTGAATGAATGAATTAGCCCAAGCTCGATGATGAGATGGAGCAAAGCTGTGGCAGTCCTTAACCAGGAATTTAGACTTTACTCTGTGTGCAGTGGGCTGGGAGCCACCCAAGGCTTTTTCTCATCTGAGTAACTCAATTGGAGCTGAATCCAGAATGACTCATCCAGCTGCAGTCAGCATTCAAAACCTTGTGCCATCTTTTCCCCTGCCCTTGCTGTTCCATCTCTAATCAGTGGTCCAATCTTGACTTAACTTCAAAATATGACTTATGGCTTTTGTCTAGGTTTTTGTTCTTATTTGCATGGCCAGCTTTCAAGGTCAGCCCTAATTACCTCTTTTCTGGATGTCAGCATTGGTCATTCCTCTTTCCAGTTGCTGTTTTTCCTTTGTCTGTGTGCCATAGGCTTTGGCTGTTCTATTGATGGTTCGCTATGTGTTTGAAAAAAGAAAGAATAAAGCTGAATTAGTTCTGGGGAAGCCAGGATAAAGGGGGCTAAAGTAACTCTCCATTATCTGCCCTTAATTCCCAGGTGCTGAGAGGCTGCTTGAGGTTTTATGCCCAAGCTGCATGAGTGGGTTTATCCCCTTATTGCTCCTTATAACGAAGACTAGGATTCATCCCCACAATGAAGCTAAGTTGTTGGAGAAAGAAAGTGGAACACTGGGAAGTTCGTGCTCCACTATGTTGTTGACAGATGAAGGGAAAGGAGTATCAGTCCTTCAGCAAAAGGAGCAATAGGGTAGGGGGAAAGTGAAAGACATGGAAGGCCTTTGAGATAATCCTTACAGATGGAGAGTAGAGAGAGGAAGAGAAGAACCTGAGCCATTCATCATGGCTAATTATGAGTAAATGAGCCTTTTCTGGAAGTGTTTTCCTGAAACTTTGTGAGTCTAGAATGTATCCTAGATAGGATAATGGGCATTTGGGGGCCTCATTGGGCATAAGGCATTTAGGTCAGTGTTGTGCAACGTGTGATCTGCAAAGAGGCTGTGTACAGAAATCCACAAAAGGTCTTTGGAAACTTGCTAGTCTTGTACTTGGCTACAAAGATGTGCTGGAGGTGGGTGACACTGGCTGGCCAGAGTTGATTGAGAGTTTTTTTCCCCCCATTTTGGAGGCTCAGTAACTCCACATTGGTTAGCTCAAAATCAGTGATAATGGGAGATATTTTGTCACACAAATTGGCAAATCC
Source organism: Dolichotis patagonum (assembly GCA_004027295.1). Taxonomy (NCBI): domain Eukaryota; kingdom Metazoa; phylum Chordata; class Mammalia; order Rodentia; family Caviidae; genus Dolichotis; species Dolichotis patagonum. Next base: position 14,215 of record PVJX010007417.1, on the reverse strand, counting down.
TATCTACAGGACTCCCACTCCCAAGAACTGGGTGCTAAACATCACTGAACCATCCGAGCATCTAATGAGAAAATTCTATTGAGCAGGATGTTCCACTTTGTGGCAATCTGGTTGTGCTTGGAGCTGTTTACCAGATACATATAGTAGGATCCAGGATCTGTTGGCAAAGGGATGGTGGTAAAGGACCATGGGGTATTTGATACGATCTGCCTTACATCAACTTTAGGGTGTTCTAGGGCCAAGCTTTCCAACAGGTCTTTGTGAAAATCAGTAAGAATATCCTACTGTCTTAGAAACCTGCTACTCTAGGTTTCAAATCATTTAAGGCAGTGAGGATCAAGGACATTATAGGAGAGTAATGATAGGTCTAGCTAGGGCAGGAAGTTATATGTGGAAGAGCTGAAGCTATGTGGATTGTTTTGCTAGGTCTTCCATGACAAATTCCAGATTGAGCAATAGAAATTTGCTTTTCATGGTTCTGGAGGCTGGAAGTTCAAGAGCAAGGTGTTGGTGGGCTTGGTTTCTCCTGAATTCTCTCTCCTTGACTTGCAGTGCACTACCTTTTTGCTGAATCCTCACAGGATCTTTTCTCTGTCACAAGTGCCCCTGTCTCTTTGTCTTCTTATATGGAAATAAGTCCTACTTGATTAAGAGCTTATCCTACCCTTATGACCTCATTTAACCACAGTATCTTCAAATACAGTAACATTAGAGGTTAGGATTTGAACATGTGAACTTTAGGAGGACACAGTTTAGTGAATATTAGTGAATTAGTGTTTTTTCACTGCTCAGACTCACTCTGCATTGTGTTCCATTCAAACACAGTGTTATGGATCATGGAAGACTGAAGCCCTGCTCTGATGCCTAGGTTATTGACTATATGATTTGGGGCCACATTATTCTTTCTTATCCTGCATTGCTCTATCTGTGAGATGGATATACTATAAGGATATACCCTAACTTTCTGTCTAATTATGAATAATAAGTGAAATTGTGTATGTAAGCTTTTAGTATAATATGTACTCTATTAGTTTATGATGTAGCTCTGTTGAATTTCTAAGTGATATACTTTTAGGACCCAAAGAGGACTATGTGTGAAGAGCCTATGTGGGGGGTCTTTTGTCTTTCATTTTAGCCTCCATCTCCACTATGTTAGGTAACAAAAGACCAGGTTTTTAAGTTTGTGAATTCACTCTGAACTTGCTAGAACCAACTTTGGGTGGAGAGCCATGATTTTTTGAAGACCAGTAATGCCAAAGAGCCCCGGTGATCCAGGTTGCTGTGAGTAAGATGTCCTAGGAAAACACAGACCTGAGAGCTTTGCACTGGGGAGAGAACCAGTGCACTTGATGGGCTACTTTCCCATTGTGTGAATAATATATTATGTAAATGATCATGCAAATTTATACCACCCACTTCTGAAAGGTCCATTTAGGTAAATTTATCTGACTTTTACCCACTAAAGAAAGTTTGTTTAAACAAACAAACTTATCAGGAAAAACCTGGAGAGGGGGAAGGCAGATGGGAGAAGTTGGTACAGAAGTACAAAGTTGTGAGCAGTAGGAGGAGTAAGTGCTGATGGTCTGTTGCACAGTAGGGTGTCTACAGTTAATGACACTGTGTAGTGTGTACCAGGGGAGCTAGAAAAGAGGTGTTTGAGTTACTGTCACTTGAAAGGCATGATAAATGTAGACGCTGGTAGGGATGTTAGCTACCCTTATTTAATCTCACATGATGGATACATATATTGCATCATCACATTGCACCCGTAAGGATGTACAGTTACTGTGTATCAATAAATAAGTGAAAAGCACATAACCAGATTGTTGGCCTTCAAAGATGAATAGGCAGTTTTATATACACAGAACCTGATATGTTTGTTAAACATACATAAAAGTTTATTATATTGGTGTATTTTAGACAAAAAGAGCTTTTAATTAAAAACACAAAAATAAATTAATGAGGTAAAATATAAATCATGTCATGCCTGGTTCAATTTTCTCTTGGATATGCTTTCTTGACCACAAAAAAAAAAGATGCACAGACTTTTGTGGCATCATAGTCACCAGTGTATTATGCCCTTCCCTGATCTTTACCCACTGCAAGACTGACCTTTACCCACTCTGAAGAGCCTCGCTTTCCTGGGGGCCTTCCACTCTCCAGCCGGGCCCACCTCATCAGGGGCCACTCCTCCTTCAGTCCCTGCCTGGAGTCCCATGCTCCGATCTGGTCTTTCCTGAACGGTCCTGTTTGGAGAGAAGCCTCCCGCACCTGAATCATCCTCGCGTTTTCATTCCATGTCGTTAATCTCCCAATTAACCTCATCCAGCTTTGCAGTGCTTTTTCTGCTATCATTTTAAGGCACACACATGGCATAATTTTATGGTTTGTCTACCTAGCTACACTGTAGGTACATTATGAAATGGACCACATCTAACTCTTCTTGACACTTCTCCCCCATTCCGTGATTAATTAGCTACGTGCCTTTTATAGAGTAGGGAGTCAATAAATATCATGGGGTGGACTTGCTTTTTCATTTTTTTCTCTGAAATAGTAGAGGTCATTATACATTCATAAGTGTGTAAAGTCAAATTCATAGCAGTAAGTACTGAGGTTATTTATCTTTTTAATTGACAGCTATCAGGCAGAAGTCTCTAGTAAGTGCCATTGGAATATAATTTGTGTTGTTGCTTTAGTAAGTTACAAAGATTTTAAAATCTGAATTTGTCATAAAAGAAACCTGAGTTCAAGTTCTGATTTCCATGGTTTCCCTGTGTCTGAACTTAGATCTTATTTAACTTCACTATGATAGTTAATTCAGGTGTCAAGTTGAGTGGGTTAAATGATACCTAGAGAGATGATTAAGCATGATTTCAGGGTATGTCTGTGAAGACTTTCCAGAAGATAATGACATTTGAATCACTGTACTGAAAAAGAAATATCTGCCCTCATCCAACATGGGTTGGTGCCATCCAATTGAGAGCCCAAATTGAATAAAAAGGCAGAGGAAAGGTGATTTGATGTTTTTTTGGAGCTTCTGCCTTGGACATGAGAACTCTTAAGTTCTTCAGCCTTCAGACTCCAGGACAGTACCATTAGTCTTGATCCTCTGACCTTTGGGTTTGGACTGAGAATTGTTTCATTGGCTTCCCTGGCTCTGAGGCCTTTAGACTTGGACTAAGCAACATCACTGACTTTCCCAGGGTTCTCCAGCTTCCATGTAGTTTATCATGGGACTTCTGAGCTTCTCAGCCTCCATAACCATGCACACCAACCATTTGCCCATAAGTCTCCTCTTCATCTACTATCTATCAATCAATAGTCTATCAATCACATTATATCTTACTGGTTCTGTTTCTCTGGGAAACCATAATGTACTCTCGAAAGTTTAGTTTCTTCATGTGTTAGATGGAAGTAATAATAACACTTATCCCATGCAGTGTGGTGCCAAAGGAGAAATAGTAGCATTCAATGAATACTAGATGTTTATCATTAATATTATGTGACACACTGATAAAAATGGACAAACCTTAACCATGGACATCAGTTTCCACTTGTCTGAGATAAGAAAAACTACAATTCAGAGAAAGACTTGCCCTCTACAGAGTATTTTTCCCCTGATGAAAACTACTATGAAAAACCCTGAAGGGACTCTTTTCCATGTATGAAGAACTGATTTCTAAAACCACCTTTGGCCTCATGCTGGCATCACTGCCCCAAATCTCAGTTCTCTTTGTCAAGCACAAGGCACTTTTAATACCTACAAAACACTACATTTTAAGTTTTGGTGTTTTGGAGCCAGGCAGGTTACACAAGTACAACAATAGCTGGAGATAAGTCAGTATGATATTTGGACAATTGGCCTGAAATTAATGATGAAATAAAGTCAACACTATGTTCAGTGTGTTCAGAGCAAAACAATGTCAGTGAAAGAATAGAAGGGAATAAAAGAGCTAAAATCCTGGGTAGTCATTTTACAAGGGCTGGTGAAACAGCTCAGGGGACAGCACTCTGGCCCAGCCGGGGGAAGGCACAAAGCCGAGATAGCACAATCCGGTGCTTCACCAGGGCAGCCTCCAAAAAGGCACAAAGTGGTTTGTCAGCTCTTCTGCATGTTTTAGCAGTTTAGACATACATCCCAAAAGGGTATCTTGCAATATTAAAGTCCATTTATATATGCTATGATGTTTACGCTGTGTGTCCCAGCAGGCACATGCATGACCGGGATGGTTGATTCCTTTGCAGGTTGATTCTTTTGTGAGTTCTGTGGAGCTGACAGGGCTGGAATCCACAGCCGACCCTGACGAGGTGGAAACCTATGCTAGCAATGGGGCTGAGGCCCTGCAGTACAGGTAATATTAATCCTCTCTGACCAGAGTGGTACAAAATTACTAAGGTTGCTTCCTGAAGAAATTTCTAACATAGCACCTAATGAAAATGTTGGAGGCTGTGAGTTATTAGTTGCTGCCCTGCTGTTTGGAAGGGCCAGATATTTCTCTGCCTATTATCCAGGGACACATGTCTTGTGGGGAAGGCCACCACCACCTGAGGAGCACATCAGCAGTGAATTGTGCTGAGAGGACCACAGAGTGCAATAAGACAGCAGCTAGTCACTAACACCCCAGACTGTGGTGGAGCAGATGGAAGAGGCGAACTCCGGTGCAATCTGTGGTGAAAAGACCGGCCTGGCATACACTGCCAGGTAACATCGTATGCCAAATCTCCCGAACCTGAGGACCTGAGAGTCATTCTTTGAGGTAGCTCCTACTAAGAATGCAGATGGGATCATGGTGAAAGCGATTGCAGAATGTGGGTTATTTCTGCAGTCATTCCAGAAATCCAAGCTCAGTTTGGCATAAGTGTTCATTTTGGATGCCTGCAGAGGTTTGTGTCTGACTTGCGTGTCTCTTAGTTCAGTCACTTCTAGGAATTGCTATGTCCTCTCCTCCCTTGCTCCAGTGTAGTCATCATCAGAAGGCTTTGGGCAAGTTTCTGTTTCTGAGGCTCTGTTCCCATGGGGTCAGCCTTTGTGGCATCCCCCTGTTCTCACCTGTCTTCTCTTTGCCACACTCCTTGCCCATTCTCTGTCTAGCTTAGGCCATCCAGACCGCATGCCTGGATCTCCACAGTCTCCCTCCTCCTCTCTTGCCCTCTTGCCCTTCTCACCCAGAGCACGGCAGGAGGAATAGCTAACACTTTAAAAGGTACCTTTTCTGTGCCAGGGCCTGAGGTTATGGTGCTTCCTGTGCTATTTCTAGTGTTGGCAATAACCCTAGAAATGTGATTACTATTTCTATTGTACAGCTTGGGAGACTCCCAAAAGCAGCGCCATGTGCCCAAGGTCATGCTAGATAATGAGGAACGAGCCAGAATTAAAACCCATGGCAGATGGACCTCACAGTTTATGCAGTTTCCTAATTGTGCTGTTCTCTCTGCTCAGAAAACTTCAGCGGCTCCCATTGCCTAACCCGTCGAGTCCCGGCTCTTTAGTCGGCACTCAAGGACTCTGAGATGCAATCTGCTAGCTGGGCTTTCTCCTCCATCCCAGTCACACATCCTGCACTCTAGCCAAAAACTCAGACAAACATTTCTATTTACACCCGTGTTTTCTTTCCTAAGTGCTTTTATCCGTGCTATTTCTAACTGCCAGGAGTGGGAGACTCTGTCATGCCTTCCTTGGTATAAGTAAATGTTGGCCAAGAAAACACTGAACAGAGCTGGGCTAGAGATCCACTTATTTTCCGGTTCACAAAGGGTATAGCAGAACTGTATTAAATAGTCTAAAATACCCTTTCAATAATGTTTTTCTTTAATATCTTTTTAAAAGACATTGAAAGTGAATCTGAAAGCAATTAAATGATTAATTGCTGCAGCTGGCTTCTGCGGCCCGAAGCCTCTGTGGATGCTATCTGACTGATTAAGCGCCGGCTTGGAGCTCTGACTGAGGGAGGCAGGGACGGAACCGCTCGGCCTATCACATAACTGATCCTTGCTGTCAGGAGCCATCGTTTTCTGACTGCAAGCTTTCGTTTTTAAAGCCCTGGCATGATTTCAGGAGCTGTGAGCCCTCATGTGAATAAGTGAGCAGTGCAAACTGGCAGTTTTTCAATCTCAAGTCTCTTTGGCTTTAAACCTCCATTTAGCTATGATTTTTTTTTCTTCCTTAAGTTGGACATTCTTTTTGGCAAATGCTTTTTTGATAAATAAAATAGGGTGGAGGTGAATTTGACTGAGACAGATACCAGTTGGTTTAGGTTAGGTCCGATGCTGGGCAAAAAGGTTTACCAGCCCAACAGTCAGAGTAGGAGCAAGAGAGGAGTGGATGAACCTGTGGGTACCTGGTGGCAACCCTCTCCTGTACAGCCATGGACCCAGGGCAGTGAAACTACACCTGGAGGTTTGAATCCACTGATGGCGTGACCCATGATACCAATATGGACAAGTTTCCTCTTGACGACATGGGCAAAGTCAGGGAGCATCTCCAGGGTCTGACTCTGATGGAACAGTACGAGAGGCATCAGGGAAGGATGTATCTTTGCAAAGATTTCTTTTCTCTTTGCAAAACTTAAGCAATTGACTTCAACTACTGGTGAATTAACTTCTCAGTGCATTATTAACTGGACCATAAAGTTAATATTATTTACATTAATATTTATAGGTAATCTGAAAATAAAACTGTGCATATAATAATGAAGGACTTTCTCAAAGATTTGCTCCTGCTTGGTAGTTTTATTTTAAAATTTGTATACCAGATATTTTATCATCTTTCGTTTTCTCTTTTAGGTTTCAAAGCAAATTCTCAAGAGGAGGATGCAGGAGGGGACAAACTGTGGTCCACCAGAATGTTAGAACTATCCATATGAAAATGTGTTGTGACTTCATACTTAAAGAGTTTTGATCCAGATTCATTGTTATTTGGGTTTTTTTGTCTTCTATATCTTTATCTGTAGCAGATAATTATTGAAAAGAAAATATCCTTAGGGTACCATCTTAGGAAATTTGCTATAAGGAATTTATATGAAACTTTAAATTCCTTTTTATTTAGATTATTTAAGTCGCTTATTTAAGGAAATACAGCTTATCATTGGTATATGGAGCTCATTTAGAAGACATGAACAAATAGTAGCTTACATTTATGGGTCACTGACTACTTCCCAAGCATCACGCTAAGTAATTCATATAGTATTGGCTTATTTAATCCTCTCAAGAACTGTCAGGGAGAAATACAATTATCCTTATTTCATGGATAAAGAAACTGAAGTACAATAGGTAAAATAACTTATCTGTATTTACATAGCTAGGAAAGCCATTGCTTGTATTTGGATAGCCTGAATTCACAATTTTTAAAAAAATCAGGTAAGGCCACATGCCTATAATCCCTGCTACTTGTGAGGTTGAGACAGGAGAAGGGCAAGTGTGGGGTTAGCCTGAGCAATTTAGGGAGACTCTGTCTCAAAACAAAAGATAATGAAAGGCTCGGGACGTCGTAGCTCAGTGTGAGGCCTTGGTTCAATCCCCAGGACCCCTCCCCACAAAGTAAAATCAGAACAAATTCGTTTCACTTTTACACGTGCCCTAAATGTGGATTGTAAGTAGCAGTTAGTGTAAAGAAAGATGTGGCTGAAAGTTCTGAAAGTCTGAGATAGGAATTCCAGCTGAAGTGCGGCTGGTGACTGACTACTGTCACTCACTGCCCTGGTGTCCTGCTCCCCATCCGGAGACAGCCAGTGCCTCCCACAGCTCCCCCTGAGTTTCCGGCCTCTGGAAGCACAGGTCCCATCCAGACTCACCTTCTGCTTTCCTTCTGCAGAGCCAGAATGGGACCCTTTCTTTTCGGACCTCTTTGCACCTCCCAACACTTAGGACAAGCCCACTGTCCTTGGTCAAACACAGAGGGCCAGCTAGGTTTGGGAAGTCAAGTTTTACAGATTAGGAAAGGTCAAATGATATATTTTACAAATATAGTATTTCTAATGGAGTTTGGGTCAGTACCCTATAAACAAATACATTCGCATTTCTTTCTTTTTTTTTACATTCACATTTCTTTCTTTCTTTTTTTTTAACATTCGCATTTCTATTACAAAATGTGTATGCTTCATCATGGGAACTGAGATCGGTAAAAACTATACAGAGTTTCGTGTCCAGATCAGGTTTTGCCACCAAAGAAGTTTCTGTGCCAAATATATTAAAACTTTTTGATTGTGGGGCTTTTTGGATTTTGGAACTGAGGGTAAGGGATTGTGAATATCATCACCAATCTCTTCCACTCTTAACTATTCCCAGGAGATGGAGTATGCAGGCAAAGCCCTTCCTATATTTCCTGTGCTGGCTGGAAAAAGGGCTGGTTCTGGCTGATTCTTAAGAACCATAGTTCCAGTCTCATTCCAGATTTTAGCGGGGAAAGTGGACAGGAAAGAGTCAGTATCTGTGCTCTTCATTCCCTGTAGGTTTGCTGAGCAAAAGTAATAAGGAAAACACAAACTCAGGAAAGAAAAGATTTGGCTTTGTTGTTGTTGTTGTTGGAAAGACCTATTTAGACTGCTTAGAAAGGCCTTTACCCTGCTTCCTTTGGGAGTTACTTAGTTTAGCTTGGAGAATCACAGATTAAAGAACAGTACGGTAAGGATTATTAAAAACAACCTGTAAAACTGCACTATTCCAAAGATTTAACAGCTGTTGCCTTTACTTTCTACATTATTTTTTCCCAGCATATAACCTTTTTAAATTTTATGTCGTGCTCTCAGATTCCTTCTGGGTTTAATGACTAATCTCTTTATTTGTGGTTACCCTGGTGAAGCCTGTAGAAAGAAAATCATAAATTAATGGCATATGTTTATAGCTATAGACAGGGGATAGATTCAGAAATATACAAACATGCCTAGTAACCTATTTCCTAGAATTGCAATGCTCAACTCCCAATTAACCTTAGATTTACAAGTCTAATCAAATGCTTCAGTCCGTTTGCATTGAAAAGCCGTGCACTGTGTATAATCTTTCACTTGACCTAAATCTGTAGTAAACCTTGGGAAATAAACTCCTTTGCAGAGCCAGGCACTAAGCTGGATGAATTCAGTGTTTCCTTTTAAGGCATTGAGGTACCACCTCATGTGCTGTAAGATGCAGTTTGCAAAGGGATAATCTGTGGGACTTGCTGACCACGGTGAGTGTGCTTTGATAGGTCACTCCCTCTTTGTCCCCAGGTTCCTCTTGGAAACAGTGTGTAATTTGGGAAGGCAATAGTAGCAAACATTTATCTACCACCTCTCTGGGTCCACCAAGCATTCCACAAAGGCCTCTCCTCTATGAACTCATTTCACCTTCTTAACGAAGAGGGAGGAACTATTGTCATCACTAACAGCTGCGAAAACTCAACAGAGACATTAAGTAAGTTGCCCAGTGAACTTCAGTGGGTGAAGGAGGAAGAGGACAGAGAATCTAGTAGACCTTCTCCAAGCTGTCTCCACATAACCACAAAGTCACTCTGCCTTCTGGGATATTGTGTGGCCAACTGTCTGACTTGGCTCAGTGACATGGTCCTTTCCACTTGCGTTTTAGAATGTGCTGTCACCCAGCAGTCTTCAAACCACAGGACTCTGAAGAACCCTGAGGGTTTTGGGAATGAAAGGCAAAGGGGACATGGGACTTCCACACCCACATCAGCCAGAGCAAGTCAGCATTTTAAGTGTTAGTTGCTAGCACTAAAATTTTATTTGAATAAGGAGTCCTGCAGTTCACAAGAAGCTTGAAAGTCGTAGCTGTAATCATTTGAGCTAGTTAGCTTGCATACCACTTGCAAAGAGAAATGGGGTGTAGAAACCCTGAGTCCAGTGCTATGTGTTGCTGTAATGGTCTTTCTTACTGTACCAAAGGCCATAGATCTGAAGTCAGTGTTGATATTGCTGATTCCATTTCAGGAGAAACTGGAGGTTACTGTGTGGGTGGGGCTGTATAGCAGCAAGACCAGATCAAGAGCTGCTGAGGTGGTGCTGGTAGGTAGAAAACGCAACCTCAGCCTATATGTAGTTGGATCCAGGGTAGAGGGAGGGATGGCGAGGCAAAGAGGGCATGTGATGAAAGGAAGTGGTAAACAGAGCCATAGACAGGTGCTGAAATGAGGTGCTGAAAGCAGGACTAAGTGAAGTAGAACAGAACTGATAAGGAGAGGCCAAAGGGAAAGCCAGGCTTGGAAATGGTGGACTACAAAGGACCCAGGAATAGGCACACTTGAGGCTTTATGTTTCAAAGTTCAGAAAAATAATAGGCCAGCATATAATATTTTAAATAAAGGTTATGAGATTGATAGGGCAGAGTAAAGCAGAGAATTATCACAGATCCTTTGCTACTTTTTTCCCCATGAGGAACCTGTGATTAGATGGGTGCAAAACCACTGGGTGACCTCTGCACAAAGATGTTGCTTACTGAGTTGCTTTTAGCTTGGAGGGCTGGTGTGGCACCGCACTCATCACCTTGTAAAGGGAATTTTTTGACACAGGGCATTACCAAATGACAATATTCTCTCATTTGCCTTCTCTACGTAACTATTTCTTCATTGTTAATCAATAATGTGGGTTTCTTGGGTGAGCCCAAGGGGTCCATGAATCCTCTGACATTATACTAGAATTATCTACGTATATGTCTGTCTCCCTTGCTGGACTTTGAGGGACCTAAGGGGTGAAGAGAGTTGAAACCAGAAAAAGAAATCAGTGTGTGCACTGATCCACAATTGAGCTATAATTTATCCACTTATTCGCTCAATACTTAACTACCTCAAGCATGTTTACAAATGATTAGCCGGTACTCAGGAAAGAGAGACACGAAAATCAGCAAACAGAATAATAATAACAACAACAACAATAATAATAATTACAATGTACTGGGCGAGACTGAAGGGGTGTGTGTGTGCGGGGCACCTAATGTAGCCTGTAAAACTGGGTTATCTTCCTGAATGGAAAACATCAGCTGCCTCTGAAAGGGTTACAGGGGAGTCAGTGCTGAGCAAGAACCAAGGAGAGGCACAGTCTAGGAACAGGGATGAGAGACAACATGGCGTGTTGTTTGGGATGGTGACATGAAGAGAACCTGCGAAGGCCAAGGTAGCTAAGGCTGGATGGTACTAGACCTCTGAAACCGTACAGGACTTTAGATGTTATCCCCAAGCTTCCAACAGGGGCTGTTAGAAGATTGAGAAGGGGAGAGCATGATGGAATTTCTACTTTGGAAGAACTACTTGGCAGCAATGTGAAGGTTTCATGAGGAAGGGCCAGGCTGTAGACAGCGAGAGGTTTCAGAAGGCTCACTTCTACCTCAGTTGAGGTTAAAAACTTACTACCATGCCATAAAACACTGCTCAGCCTACAATTTCAGCAACTGGAGCCCTTAATTATGGTGGTTTTTGCTGTTGTCCCACTGCCTCAACCTTCACAGGGACAGGAAGGGACAGCAGGACCAGCTAAGACCAGGCACAAGGAAGAGGCGGTGGAGAACATGAGGAGAGAAGAAGGAAGTGGCCCAGGATGAGGATAAGCTGTGAGAGGCTTCAGGACGCAAGGGTAACTGAGAAGGAGAATCCGCGGCCGGGATCATCTAGAAACCAAGGAGCAGGCAGGGTGCTCGCCTAGGGATGGGGAGAATTGCGGGAAGAAAGAACTCTGACTGCTTACACTGGGGCGAAGGCAGTTTGCTCTCCAAGTGAGTCACATCTGATGCGTTCAGACACCCCCTTGTACTCCGGAGTTAGCAGAAACAGGGAAGATGAGTTCACCTTTCAGCTGTCTTCGTACGGACTTTTAATAGTTTCCTCCTCAATTCCTCTGCTACTGCACAGCCATAGCGCATGCTCAGTGGCTCGTGAAGTGACCCACGCTTGCCTCACCAGCTAGGGGGCAGCTGGGGACAGTGGTGCCCAACCCTTCTGTGTTTGGCAGGTGCGTCTGGAAGGAGATGAGACCTGCAAGCTCTTCCATGGTCTGAAGTGTCAAAGCATTTTGGAAACCAGATCTCAGCATTAAAAATTCTCCGGAGACTCTGGTTGGTTCAGGGCTGACAAGGAATCACCCCCTGACACCCATGGTGACAACCTTCTCAAAAGCTACGAGCAGAACCATTGTCAGCCTTGAAGAAGATTGAGGAAAAACTGATTTCTACTATTTTCTTTTTCTTGTTTTTTCTATTTTCATATTCTTCATCAGAGATATAAGGTTTGTCTGCCCCTTCATGTTCTTCTTCTTCTTTTTTATTTTTTTGTTGCATCCATTAAAATATTTTTCCAGTTCAAACAAGGAGCAGTGACTAGAGGGTATCTATGAAATTCAGACAACTTCTCCTGCAAGATTCAGACATTTACGAGATCTAAATAACAAATGTATTCCCTAGTTTCTGGTAATTGTGAAGAAAACAATTCCAGCATCAGAGAAATAATTCTCAATGTTCTCTGCACTGTTGTTTGTTAGTTGGGAGTAAGGCACATACCTGAAAAAGTTTCAAGTAAATCTTGTTTGCACTACTTACCTTCAATAAATCTGGGGGTGACAGAGGATAAAGATAGAGCTATGTGGGCCAGTTCCCGGCTGTACATGCCTCTTGGCAGCCCTGTGCATCAGCTGTGTCACACTCTGGTCCTCAGAGGACACCCCCAGCTGATGGCTGACATCACAGGCTTGGAAAGTATGGGTCCCCACTGAGCCCTGTCCAAATTGCAGATTTCTTAGTAAAATTACTGGGTTTTTAAAAGTTGTTAACTGGGGCCTAACCAGACTATGCCCAGCGAACTCCAGGCAGCAAGTAGGGCCTGGACTCCACACCTGGGCCCTGACCATGCGCCCCTGCAGAATCCCAGTGCACACGGCAAACTTGGAACTGTGCTCCCAGAGGAACCTTGGACTACAGCAGATTATCTGTGCTAGCCTGAAGGGAGATTAAGTGGCTGCCTCACCAAAACAGAAGATCTCAGCTGGCTCCAGTCAGTGTGGTGAGTATGCATCTAAAATAGAGATGTACGATGGGTAAATAGGACCAGTAGTAAAGCTCCCTCCAACTAACTGTAAGACCTTGGTAAATATGACAAGAGTGAGGGTGACCCCTTCCTACACACGGAAAACATCAGGCAGAGTGAGGAGTGTGCCGAGAAGGACTCCCCCAACTTGAAGAAAATCAAAAGGGCTTATGATACACACAGGCACACAATAGGGACACAGTAGGGCCTCAGCGACACAAACACTATAGAAAGGGAGATTTGATGACCTGGAATAGCCTGAAGATAAAGTACTCGCAGGAGCTAGAAGTTGACCTACATCAATACTAATAGGCTTGTCAGCCCAGGAAGAATATAGGACTCACCCAACAGGCCCTGCAGCAAGATGTTAGGTGACTGGTCCACCTATTCATTGTGGGACCCAGCAACTGGACAAACATCAACCTTACAGTAGGACACCACGATACACACTACCAACAGTTGACACTAGCAGGTCTGAAGGACCAAACACTAACTCGAAAGGGGAAAATGGCAAAATGAAAAAGCAAAATGCAATTTCAAATATCCAGTCCACCAGGAGCAAGTACAGGAGACACTGAAATAGAGGACCCCAAAAGCAATACACCGGAAATCTATGAAAAGATAGTGAATGAAATAAAAAAAACAACTCCATGAGGCCATAGAGGAAATCAAATGAGAAGTACTCTCCCACATAAAGATAGAAGTAACAACCTTAGTAAAGGAGTTGCTGAGCACAGCCAAAGAAGAAATAGAGAAAAAAGTACAGAAGCGTGGGAAACTGATTAAAACCTTGAATGAACAATACAGAAAACAACTGGAATTCATGAAGCAAACTGAGACATCTGAGAAACAAAAAATTCTATTCAAAACATGCAAAACCATTTTAATGAAGCTGAGGATAGGATTTTGGACCTTGAGGACAGGATTGCAATTAGTGATCATGAAAGGATAGAACTTTTAAAAATAACACAGCAGCATGAAATGACAATCCAGAAGCTTCAAGATGATGCCAAGAGCAACAATATAAGACTAATGGGCATTAGTGAAGACGCTGGAGTCAATACAAATGACATAACTAAAATATTCACAGAAATAATAGGAGAAAATTTCCAAAACATGGGGGAAAAAATCTGATATGAAGATAAGTAAGGCATATAGAACACCAGTCACAACCAACATAAATCTATACCCAGATACATAATAATTAAGATCTCAGAAATACAA